>JAGTTH010005195.1:0-66287 GCA_022606485.1 Agraylea sexmaculata | reverse complement strand
ATTTTACTGTGAAATATAACTGAAGATATGAAGAGAGATGTTTACAGTATAATGTTTGCCAGGTAACTCATGTTTTTGGCTACTTGATGCATTTAGCCACTCATGCGATATCTTATGTTTATATGACATTATTATATGTTTATAAATAAGCTTGTGATATAGATACAACTTGGGTTACAATTAGTTAAGATAATTAAGAGTAAAACAGCATATTTGAGTATTTTTTTTTGTAGATATGTTTTTGTGTTAATCACCCATGGATTTCATAAAGCTTGTTTGCATTAGAGTGGACTATTTTAATGATGATTTGTTGAATTTTAGGTGTTTGCTCGTTGTGTGTTGCCAGTGAACACAGTCCAGGTTCACTGGCAACACACACATACAGTATAAAGTTTGCCAGGTAACTGATGTTTTTGGCCACTTGAACTAACCACGCATTTAGCCACTATCTTATGTTTATATGTATGCAATTATATGGAATCTTTTGATTTGAACAATGGGCCAGCATGATTGAATTGTTCATAGTGATGATAAGAGTGGTTGCTGATGATGATGATGGAGGGTGTTAGTGCAGCCCTGACTACTTAGTAGTGGGGCCCTGTACATAGTAGTGATGTATTGCAAGCTGCACAGTTCAGTCAGGTGCAGTGCTTCGATACAATAACACATATTATTTAGTAGCTCCTGTACATTGTCCGCGATACTATCATGACACTTCCAACAATAACACTACTATCAATTATTAATAACTATCGCTATTGACAGAGACTATCACACTACAGTTAGTGAGTGATCCAACACGCCACGATGGCCTGGAAGACAGCCTTCATGTTCATAGGTAAATAAATACACCTGAAACCTGAACAATATCCAACTACCGCCCACAAATACGCTGTTACCCGCTTTCAGACAATTAATTACCACAAACATCAAAAACATACCATTAATAATAGCTCAGGGGATAAGAAGCGTGGCTACGAATACTGTTCAAATCCCACTCAAGTCAAGAATTTTTAATTAATTTGATCAGTTATTACGACTGTGAGTTCGGGAATCATATTAATAAAATCCCAATAGATCGTCTTGATCCAGGTTTACTCTGATTTCATATATTGTTAGGTAAATACTGATTATTAAGTAGGTGACCTGTGTAACTAGTAATAGTTAAGATCACCGACAGACAATTTACACGTTGTTGTGTATAAAAAAAGCTGATCGGGGCGTAAAATTAATATAAAAATTATTTGGCCATGGTTTTTCCCATATTATTTTTAATGCACATTCAAAGATTTTGCACTCTACGCCGATAAGAGATCCGCTTTGGTGATTGTAAATGAAATTTTTTGCATACCTTCAAACAATGTTATCTGCGAAAGTTAAACAGTGGAACCGTAAATAAATATGATAAAAGCATCTCATTTAAAAAATTCAAATGTTGATTTTTAGTCATTTTAATTAATTATATTATAGTGTTGTGGTGTGACACATCACGACAACAAAAAACAAATAGTAAGATTATAAAAAACATAAATATCTTTACTCTTCTCTAATATAAAATGTTGCCAGTAATAAGTAAATGTATGTATGTATTAGATTTTAATGTAACCTTCAATATTTTATTATTCAATTACACATAATATGCATAGATAAAGTGACCTACTGATTTATTTGATCGATAAATTAAAATAATATCTAAAGTTACCCTTTGTTCGTACTATGTATGCATGCAAGTATTTTAAATAATGATAATGAATAAAGTTCATATAAAATATTTTTTTAATTTTCGTTACCACCAGAATTTTCATAATGAAATAGGAATTGAAATACAATTTCACCCAAATTAAATTGTATATTCTATTCGCTCCTAATATAGACAAACTAAGAAACTTTCCATATTAAAGATCTCGTTAATTTTATGTTAATTACGTATTTTTATACGTAAAATTAATTTGAAGAGTTGCTTTCTTTGTCTACATTAGGAGTGACTTATTGATTGTATGATAATTCCATGAAATAAGACTATTTATAAATTAAATACACCGAGGTCCATTGAAATGATTCTTGCGGCTCTGTTTAGGATTTAACGAAGCATATAATTTAAAGGATTCAATAAATACCAGGATTTAACTTGAGGTCAGATCGAGATAGATGATTGTGAATGCTGAACTCGTATTTTCAAATCGCCGTGTAATATAATATTTTAATTTTTTAATACAGTACGAAAATCGCATGTGTAAAAGGATATTTTAACGACTAATAGGATTATTTGACAGATTAAATATTTTATGCTGTTACGGCTAGCTTCAGAATTTACATTTTGATAATCAATATTTTTTTACCACACGAAAAAATATACATATTTGTGGAATGTACAATAATAGGAATATATTGTACATTTTTTTACAAACATACGGAGTAATAAAATAAAATCATTAATTCCAAGCAATTAATAATTTATTTATTGGATACACGACAGTGATATGGCATCTAATTATGCTAGGATATGACCAATCACAGCCGTTTGTGGTAAGCTAGTTCTCCTGTATACCTATTTTACATTTGAAATTTGCTTTACAGACATTTTGTTTTTTGGTTTTTGCAAGATATGACTCGTTATAGTGTATTATTGAGTTTTGTTTTAACTTTAGTTTATCTTTAGCTAGTTTAGCTTTAGTTGAGTTTAGTTTATTTAGTAGTTTTTAAGAGTAGGCGGTTTCCCAGGCCACATACATTGATTAATTCGTATATATTTTGATGGGTTTATAAGAAGAGAAGATTAAAAATGTATATACTATTGAATATTTTCGTATTATATCAAGATATCACAATTCAGAGACTTGTGTGACAAATTAGTTTAATTGATATTTGTTCTACAAATATAAGAAATATAGATTATCCCCACTTTCGATTCAGATAAAATTTAGATAGATTTTAAATTTAATAAATAACAGCGGTATTCATTAAAATGCATACAT
The DNA here is from genome assembly GCA_022606485.1 of Agraylea sexmaculata. Taxonomy (NCBI): domain Eukaryota; kingdom Metazoa; phylum Arthropoda; class Insecta; order Trichoptera; family Hydroptilidae; genus Agraylea; species Agraylea sexmaculata. Next base: position 63,312 of record JAGTTH010005195.1, on the reverse strand, counting down.
GATAGTGTTTATAATTCTGTCACTCTTACTTGAGCAAAGGATCTGTCAAAGTCGAATTTGACAGCTGTCACTGTCAAATTCAGTTATACCAGCTGTCAAAATCGTGTAATTCTTCACTTTGACAGATCCTTTACTTTAAAACCATGGACACTTGGAACACTGGAATTTTAGTGAATACCGCTGTAAGATAATAAATATGTGATATAGCAGCAGTTTTCTTGATATTTTTAATAGTTTTAACACCTGGCAACACTTGCGAAAAACTGAAAAGTACGATCTGCTGCGTCATAATATTGCCATGTCTTAATACATTTATTTATTTTAATAGGTTTAATGTACACATTTGTTATTTATATGCGTAGATATAAACATTAGATATTGCATTGCATATAAGTCGTGTAAACCCTTATACTGTAGCACTCTTCTCTCCAATTCGATAAAGGCAACTCAACACGTTACTGAGAGTGGCTGTGACAATACTTTCGCGATTAAAACGCAATAATATTTTAAGCATGTTAAAGAAGTAGTCTTTGGTAAAAACTGAGCCTAGATGTATTTGAGTCCATATATCACGTAAAAACAATGCATTTACCCATTTTACTGTGAAATATAACTGAAGATATGAAGAGACATGTTTACAGTATAATGTTTGCCAGGTAACTCATGTTTTTGGCTACTTGATGCATTTAGCCACTTATGCGATATCTTATGTTTATATGACATTATTATATGTTTATAAATAAGCTTGTGATATAGATACAACTTGGGTTACAATTAAGATAATTAGAGTAAAACAGCATATTTGAGTGATTTTTTTTGTAGATATGTTTTTGTGTTAATCATTCATGGATTTCATAAAGCTTGTTCGAATTAGAGTGGACTATTTTAATGATGATTTGTTGAATTTTAGGTGTTTGGTCGTTGTGTGTTGCCAGTGAACACAGTCCAGGTCTGATTTTTGCTGATAATGATACTGGAATACCAAGACCTCCAACAAGGATCCTCAGTGTGTGCAAAAGGTTCTCATCAGAGGAAGAATATGGCGGACAAGTCTGTGCTAAGAATGGAAATACTTATCCGAATGTCATGTATCTCAACTGCCTCAATAGGCACTTGGATGACGAGAGACGTGAGTAAATATTTTTACAACAAATAATACAACTCAATAAAGCCATTATTCAACACCCACTCCATATTCATTAAAATATTAGATATTATGTAGATCTTATCTCGATGCATTGTTGTTTTCCACGTATAAATACATATATTGAAATCATAAAGAAACCACAGCATATTAATTATTAATTGCTTTCTTTCGAACTTTGGACGATGGCGTCTTATGTTATTAATTTGATATATCGCCGATGGCAACAATGACTTCCTCGTTTTTTACATGCTGTAAAAGAAATCTAAAAATATTATAATTTTCATGCATGACACGTCAATGTATATTTTCCTTGGTGTAACGCGTTTAAAAATATCACTCAGCTGATTGACGTGACGCAACTATACGCACTAAATATATTTTGCCTACAGGAATACACATGGAATATAGTGGAAAATGCAAAGGGGACACAGTATCAGCGATTACTTGTGAAAATAATTTGCTGTATTCGCCAGTGTGTGCCAACGACAACCAAACATATGCCAATGTTGAAGCCCTCAACTGTAAAAATGCCATGGTTCCGGGATACAGTGAGTATTTTATATTTATATAAATTAAGTAATACATTTGGGTTGATTAGATTTTGTCATCAAAACAGTCACAATTAATAAATATAAAAAAATAAGGTACGTTCCACACACGTTCCGTCTAATTGAGGTGACCGTCTTTATACGTAAAAAAGGAGGACAAACTATTGAAACGGTTTAAGGATTGATTTTCATAATAGCGAATAATGTTTTTTAACTTGAAATAACTGAGAACATTCTATTTTATTAATTAATAATATTAATTACGTATAACAGACACAATATACACGTAACAGTCACTACTGAGTACTTCAGAGAAACAGTTGATTCCAAAATGGTGGCCCAAACTCGAATCCAAAAAGCACTATTAATATTATTAATTATTTTTTAATATATATATATATATATATATATATATATATATTATTAATTATTCTTAAGATACCCTACCACCCTCTAAAATATTCTCAGCTATTTCAAGTCCACCCTGTATATTGCTATTATAGAAATGAATAAAAGTAGTAGTTAATAGTGGTTAATAAAATGAGGAATGTCCTTCCAAAAAGATTCCAAAAAGAGGCCGATTAGTCACCTTATGCGGGCCACAGACGCTACGGTTAAACTGCACAATTATGCCTATAAACACAAGATACACCGTCGAAATATAAATTTCGCTTTTGCGCAGATATGCAGCGAAACCGTAACGTCTGTGGCCCGCATTAGCTTAACTGTTAGTCGAACTATTCTCTCCAAACTGATTACCAAACCGTATTCAAGCACAGTTATCATACATCAATTATTATATTCATGGGACAAACAATAAAGTTGAACGCAATTTTATTTTATTAATATTATTATGTTCTCTTAATATCAAATTCAAATATAATAATACATTTTACCAAATAATAAAGGATTATGTCTAATAAAATGTAAGCCGTGCTTTATAATTGTAAGCAATTGATAACCTGTTTTTCCAACCTCTTGGACGAGGTTTATCACCACACATACCATATGTGGGCCACCTAATACTGATTTTTTCAAAGAATACATAAAATCGTTCAAATGTTAGTTAATATTATATACGCTTGAATTTAAATTGCGAGTAAGCAATTTTACTTTTATTCGGTCGATTAAATATATTATTTTTGTAACATTCAGCGCTGAAAATCGACGTCATCTGCTACATAAATACATAGAAATCCAAATTAGAAATTAAATATTTGTTAGTAAGTCGTTGTATTTTTAATCCGGTTTGTAAAGAACGGATCTACAGCACAAATCGCGGGTTGGGTGTATTTTAAACTAATTTTTATATAACAAACTGTCTGCGTTAACGGACAAAATCTTCCTTTAATCAGTCAGTTATATTGAGGTTCTAATGAATTCTTATTATCAGTTCGTTCATTTCCTAATTACTGTGTGCTAAAAATCTTAATTAATTATATATTAATAAATCCCATCCAGATCTTCTCTATAATTGTATGTTTTTATTATAGTGTATGCGTAATCTTAGTTATTGTCTATTACGATTGAAACGATTTGCATTGAAATAGACAAAGGTGGAACTAATTTGAATGACACAATCTTGTCTTATATTAAATGTGTGTCTTTCTGACATCAGGTCATTCCTTAAGGCCATGGCATTATTAGTATATAATATATGCTGTTTATGAGAAAATATAAAGTATTTTTAAAACTACAGATAAATAAGGAACTATACATTATGTATATGTACAATTAATTAACTTTCCTCATTAATCGAAATTTAGAAGAAATTATAATTCACGTATCAAAGACGTATCTGCATTTTTTTTTAGTTAAACATGCAGTTTTACTCATAGTGATCTTAACTTGTATAATTTATTAATATATTACAATAAAGAAACACAACTATTTCCTATTTTTCTCTCCTTGTAAACTGTCAATTTGAAGATAATCTGTTGTATTAATAACCCATAGATTAATTTTTTACAAAATAATTTTAGATCAGTTCTTAAAACGACCTGATTAAATTAATTTTATGAACCATATAATTTAGCGTTTATTTGATTTTCAAATACATACATACAAAAAACATATCTTTTCCACCAATTCTGCCGCCTACACGGCAGGAAAATACATACACGTATAACTGTTATTTGTATATAATCAATTTTTTACAATATTTATACTTTTTCCTTACTTTTGTTTGTAAAAATCTCTTTTTTATATGATCAAATAACTATAAATAAGAATTATTATACAGTGAAATTTCGATATATTATGTACGTATTTAATCCGTTCTAGATTTTTGGTCGTATATCAAATAACACATGAGCTTGTTCAAATAATATGTCTTTTAAATATTATTTAATTCTCTTTTATATCACATGCGGATCGTATACTAAATGAATTTAATGTATATTAAGGTAGATATGTATTTAATAATTTTGTATTAAAAGATTTTTCATAGTTTGTATTGATATAAAAGCTTTTAAATAGGGTCAGGGTAATTGGATGAAGTAATTCTTTTTAATGAGTTTTCATCTTTTGTTAGTTCGCTTTATTTCCTTTATTCCCAGCGCACAGTGTCGACTTTAAAATAGAACAAAGATAAATATGTCAGGTGTTTTTTATAAATCTTGAAATCCATAAATCTAATGTGTGTTTCTTGCATTGAATGTCAGTGTCAAGAAGACACGCGACTTGCGTAATGTTATATTTTTGCTTACACATTCCACATCTTATCAGATATATATATTTTTTTGTATCAAATCAGCTGCTTGGGTAACGATGGATATTTTTTTTATCGATAATTTATAATAGGAGATGATTCATGTTAATAACACTACTCGTGTGGAGGACTTGATGATATAATGGGACAACTCGAGGATCTTCAATTTTCACTATTGCATGTTAATTGATTTGTATGCGGTCATAGATGATTTGTTTGAGGCTATTTTTGTATTATTTATTATTGATGGTTTTAACACATTGTTTTAGATGCCAAAGTTGTATTTGAAGGAGAATGCAAGGTGTTAAAATGTCCATGCAGAGAACCCGATCATGCCAAAGTGTGTGCTTCTAATGGAATCACATATAAAAGTGTTGGGGAAGTCAGATGTCTCAAGAAATACAATCCTGGTAAGTGAAAAGTCCTTCATTTAATTATTAAAGTAGACATATGAAAATATTGGATCTTTTTTGGTTGTTCTTTGTTAAAAAGTTAGCCTAGCTTTGAGGTATTTTTCAAAAACAATTTGACAAAACTGACACACCCTAAATAGACTTAACTTATCGCAAACTTCTGTAGTTATATCGTGACATAAAATTGTTAAAAAAAGTAGTGAATAATAATCATGTCCTTTAGTAAGCAACCTCGACTATTAACATGCATAAAGTTTGAAATTTGCTCTACAAACATAATATATAAAAAGTGGACGATCAGTTAAAGTAGTAGAACAGCTGTATTTTTTTAAATAAAAAAAATTACAATTAGTTCACCCTTATAAGAATAATTTAAAACTAAATTCTATTTAATTATCATAATCATAAGCATAATTTAATTAAATGATGAACCGAAGCATTCTTACAAGCATATAAATTATATTTAAAATTAATAGAATTAATCCATAAATAATTCGTAACCGGTGGACATATTTTTTAACATTCATCGCAAGATTTGCTAATTGATTATTTTATTTTAAGAAAAACATTTTAATATTAAAGCTAGATGTTTAATTATTAAGTTCAACTGAATTTAGAACATTTAATGTGAATTTAGAGTGACGTATTAATTACATTATGTAATATATTTTTGGGTTTCCATTATCTAAATAATATGTTATTACAACCATAAAAAATATCCTTAATTAAGGTTATTTTTATTTACACATTCATTCATATATATATTTTTAATTAAAAAGTATTTTACATCCTTTGTTGTATTCGCTGGACTTATGTGCATTTCGATTTCAAAGTCTAATTATTTCAACTATACATATTTGTATATTATTTCCGATACAATCATAACCCAAATAAAAGCTCATGTAAACTAGACAAAGTTTACAATTCTCTACTCTAATCGTTTATTAATTCGTGCATGAAGTAACTGTTGTGCATATTTCAATATTATGTATGCGGGTTTGTCAATTTATGCATCAAATAAGCAATTCTAAAGTAAATGTCAAATCCCTCCATTCATCACAGTTTTATTATGTGAAGATCTTGTTCTATTGTGGTAACTTTTACTGCGTGATTTCTTCGGGCTGAGTGGTTCATAAGTGTATTGATTTATAGTAAAATCGAATAAATGAAAGGGATGTACTGTTTGACGAGAATGTCTGACTGACTATGAAGGATTATATTGTGTACATAGGATTCGTCACGATTTAGCCCGAAGGTATTGCGGTACTTTTGAATAAAATACTTTGCAATATTGCAAGCTTCCTTCATACATACATAAATATAGATATGTACATAGTAACGGGATTGGAAATTGGCCAATTTGTATTTTTTTTTACAATCATGTATAGAGAATAATCATAGTCTTGTTTAGGACGGTTACGTGTTTTCAGTTCAGTGAATATAAAAATTGCACAATTTAAATAAACACAGTACTAGAAGTGTAAATTTTGTATTGCAAAATAACAACTAATTTATGAATAATTGGCCACTGTTTTTTGTATTGCAGCAGTGCACGGACTATTTGTAGAATATTCTTTTATTATATTCATTATATAAAAAAAACCTGTTAGCCGAGGTATGATATTAATTATTGCAATTATAATCATAGCTTGCTCAAGTGATTAAGATTACTCAAGATTTTTAGTATCGGAGCACTGCATGGGTATGCACTATATGTTAAATGAAAATTGCATGGGTATAAATATTTTTCATAAATCACCTTGCATTAGAAATTGGTGATAAAAAATCAAGGGCCTGGGCGGAATAAGGGCGTATACTGAAATTGTAGAGAGTCCAGATAAACGAGATATACAATATTCTCTCTTTAATATGATAAAGTATTGTTTTTAATAATAGAGAAATTCCTATAACAGGATATCGATATTTAAAAGTTTTACTCAAATCGAGAGAGAATTTTGAGTACATTTACAAAATTTTACGGAAATAGGGCATATCCCACAATTTCCTTTAAAAATAACCCGCAGTTAATGAATTTTGGATTAGCTATGATGATAATAGTAATTATTAAAAATGTCAATATAATCCTTGGTTGTGTAGAGAGAACTATGTCATATAATACTATTATTACGATGAAATATTGTATAATAATTATAATAATTTGAAGCCCGAGGTGAGAGATGATATTTGCATGATTAAATCACGTAATAAATTATTATAAAAATGGTACCATGATCATGTGCGAATAATAAAAAATAAATCTGTCTATTTTGAGATTGATTTCATGTGCAGCTCGAGGAAATTTATTCATCAAGTTATATTGAATTAAATATATTCAAAGTGGAGTATCAAATAGTTTTATAATATCGATGGGTTAGTGTACACTTCTTGTATGTCCATAAATGTCATAAGTATGAATTAAATTAAAGGTGACAAACAACAACTGTCCACTAACCCATCGATATAAAATGAAGCGTAATTTATTAGTATATTTTTTATCTAATCGTAAATACGTATGGACGGATAAGGATTTTTTTCCGAATCTGTATAATTATGTCATATTTATCTAAATTGGACATAACACTTGTGTCCACCAACCCATCGATATGTAATGGCTACTGGTTTGGATCGGATTTCATGTTCAAACTAATAAATACACGTCGAAACATAAGTTAACTTCATCATTTTATTACTTGTTTTGCATAAAATATACTTTAATATGTATGTTAATGGAAATCCACATTTATTTAAATTGAAACCATATAGATTTGAACTAAAAATATGGATTTATTATTATAACTATAATTAAATATAATGAAAAGTCAAGGACGATGATGGATAGTTACAAGGTGATACACTATTTTGCATATAACTCGATAATTTACTTGCTTTTTTTTTAAATTCCTTTGAGGTGTATAAACCATTTATTATACATAATGTCTTGTCCTGTGTCATAAATATTAAAATAATTATTGATGAATTCAAAGTCGTAAAATCTTTTTATCAAACTTGATAATATTGAGAAATCGTCTCTAACGGTCAATTTCCAATAAATAGATTTTACCGTAACTGGATGTGATTGAGAAATTTTTCAACTAATTAATACACGGATCGTAGTGTTGATTAACTGATTAATAAGAATACTGGATTAAATGAAAGTCACTTCACAAGACTACAAGAAGATGATTTTATCAATTAGTTAGTTTAGTAGTAGAGCACAACTAACGTAGAATAAGAAGACACAGGTTCGAGTCCTGGATATATATTTTTTCAGGATTACAGTGAAATCTCTCATTACCTACAATTATTTAATTAGTTATTTATAACTGTATTCATTGAAGACGTTCATGCAAGAGTTACAATTATTGTTATTAATTAATATATTTTAATCCACTATAGTCTGTACAACTTGTCTCCAAATAAAGATATGTATTTGATGTTGGTGAGCTACCTAACTCGAGAGTTAGGTATCTCAATATTTCAAGAAACCAACCCTTAAAGATTTTTATGGTATGGCAGCACTTTCACATTTTTTAAATAATTTAGTATACAGCTTAAAAGTCGTCGGTTGTTAGATGATTTAAAATGATAATATTATACACACCTCCATGTCAAATTAATGGAGCCATGGTCCGCCGAAATGTTTACAGCAATATTCGGGCAAAAATTATAATTATTGAAAATTATAATAGCAGATTCGGACTGTTTTCTGAAATATTTGTTAAATAAATCTTCATCTGAAGACACATTGTACAATTTATGCTCTTATCGGTTTTTAATGATAATTCTTATTAATATAATTTAGTAATAGGTTTGAGCCAATGAAATTTTATCTAGAGAAGCGCCTTGCAATATTACGTCGTACATTCGAATATGCCCGCTCACTAATAATATTTATTTAAATTATTATTACTAATAATACATATTTTAAACCATATACATATACACTCACACATACGAGGGCCACATGAAAATTGTATTCTTTAAAATCCGACATGTTCGTTAATCCGACACTCCGAGAGAAACAAGATTTTCTTACAATACCATTTAAATTATTTACATATTGACATATTATTTGTCCTTGAATATATCGAGCATCTTTTAATGTCTCACTTAACCATATTAAGTGTTATATTATTAGAAAGACCGACAAGTGAGAGATAATCATATGAGCGGTAGAAGCAGCGCCCCAAGCGGCTGACACACGAAACTATTTGGTGCCTGTCTGCTATGGTTTTGACGTCTTTTAAAGTATATATTATGAGCTCATGGTTTGAGCATATTGAAGCTTCAATTTATTCTTATTATTCCTCTTGTTTTTATGCCCCTTTGTGGGTATTTATTCTTTGTACAGTTTCTATCATCCAGATGAATAATAAACAATAGCTCCTGTTATCTTTGTTCTTGATTAAGAGCGTTCATTCATATCTAAATATGGAAGTCACAGATTGATCAACTGGACAGGAATTCCCATCAGCTAAGCTCGGTAATGGTAGTGTTGATATCCTTTGATATTCTACTATAGTTTACTTTATTCTCATACAAAGCTATCTGTAAAGCCCCAGGCTCTATAATCATGGCAAAACGCCCCCTGAATGCGTCGCCAAATAATTGACAATCCATTCTAACGCAAACGACCAGATAATATTAAAAAATATTTAATTATTTTTAAATAATATATATCTGGAACAATAAAAGTGTGTCGCTTTTATTACATACAAATTGAATGTTTAAAAATTATTGACGTTTTTCTATTAGGCAATAATTTTAAGGTTATTATCACCGAATTAATATATTTTTTTTAATTTTTAGCGGCTGCAGCCGTCATTAACATAACTAAATAAAAAGCTCCACTTTTTTCTTAAAGTGCTTATTAATATTTACCAAAGGCCATGATTGGTCACACAGCAAAAGTATAAGATTATCTTATACATATTTGAATATCACAAAAAAATATTGTTAGCTAATTTTGATTGCATTAATTAATGTATAAATTGATTTTTAACTGTCAGAATATAAATATGTTATGAAAATTCATGATTGTTCATAGCGCGATAGTCTTAAGTTTGACATTTACTCGACAATGATAAGAAATAAAGAGTTTATAATGATTTTGACTATCAGTATTGGTGCGTATAAAAAAAGATCTGGCCGACTAGAGCTCGGGAGTATTGGTGTATACGCATACGCACCGCACGCAGACACTTCCATTACACTATTATATTGAATTCTGCTGTCAGATTTAAGAAAAGCCCTGATTGGTCACATTGCAAAACTAGATTATAACAATAGTATATTATTTAGCTGAGTCTAAAGTTTGAAATTTACTCCACAATTATAAGAAACAAAGAGTTTATATATTTTTGACTGTCAGATTCGATAAAAACACTGATTGGTCACATAGGAAAACTACAAGATCATATTATATTTCGATATGCTTTAGGTAATTTATTAAAGATTTATACTATTTCTGAGTGTAAAAATCTACATATGCTGTGAAAAGCCCTGATTGGTCATATTGCAAAACTATAATTATTAATCACATACATTTGCGGTATTTTAGTTTTTCTATGCTGAGTTTTAAGTTTGACATTTACTCCACAATGTAAAGAAATAAGGAGTTTATGATGCTTTTGAATATCAAGAGTCGTGTTAGGGCTGATAGTATTGGTGCGTATACGTATAGAGCTAGATATTTTGTTTTACACGCATACGCATCGCACGCACACACTATTATATTGAATACTGCCGTCAGATTCGAGAATATCCCTGATTGTTCACATCGCAGAATAAAATAAATATGGATAATTTGACTGGTTAAATTCCGATTTCTAATAAATAAAACCACATTATTCAATTTCACACCTATTCATATTAAAAATAGACAATAAAATCTTATTTATTAATTAAGAATATTGATTTTAGTGATCATAATATTGATAGCGCCCAACATATTATTTTAACTCGAGAGTATAAAACGAGTGTAGGATATAAAAAGTCGTGTGTCTTGTATGAATGAAGTAAATATGAAAGACAAGTTCATGCATTATTTATTCAGTAATGTTTTTCTATAGATTGAGTTTGTAAATAAAATTGTAATCTAGTCACATATTGACAGTAAGTAGCGGCTAATGTCATTTACACCAGTCACATTTGATCAGATAAATTAATATAATTACATTCCACTACCTTCTAACCATTTAACCAAACAGTTAACGTCGACTTCACATTTAAATAAATTACCATTATTGGTCGAACCATTCACATTGCAATGGGTATAAAAAAATATTGTAGATTTTTGTCTGATCTTATGTTAAAGGGCTAAGTTTTTTAATCAAATATATATAATAATTGTTTTCTAAATGCTGAGTCAATTTACAAATCTTTTATCTTCAGACTGTTCTAGTAAAATAATAGATAACGAATATTTCGAATACTGTTTATCGTATATTATATATTATACTAGGGTAATTTTAATTGATATTTTCACTTTATTAATGTTCTGCTTGGTTTTTTAATATTTTATTAATTTAATACGATTTTCATATGATGACAACACATATTACAATATCTAAAAAGTCTCCGAATAAATACTGTTTTTTGAGAACTTAAAAACACTATTTAATACTTATAACCCAATCATAGATATAAACATTTCTTTTAATTTTGTTTATCCCGTGTATTGTTGCACTCTTACTCAATACATTTCTAGTGACCACTGAATGTGGTTGTGCCAATTATTTGGCGATTAAAACGCAATAGTATTTTAAACATGTTAAAGAAGAAGTCTTTGGTAAAAAGTGAGCCTAGATGTATTTGAGTGTATATTTGAGTCCATATGACATGTAGTAACAATGCATTTACCCATTTTACTGTGAAATATAACTGAAGATATGAACAGACATGTTTACAGTATAATGTTTGCCAGGTAACTCATGTTTTTGGCCACTTCATCCACTTGAACTAAACACGCATTTAGCAACTTATACGATATCTTATGTTTACCCCAATACACTGAGGAAGATTTTTCTACTCAAATATCTGTACATAAATATAACATACACACATCTTAGACAATTATATATACATACATAATAGTTTTTCCACTTCAAATTCAAATCGTTTCATTTTAATTTCACCCTTGTAAAGTACATCAAACAAAGTATTTCGATCGATTATTTTATACTTTAATGTAAATGGTATTTATTTAAATACATAATAAGTAAAACACTCACATTGATTTGATAAAATTATGAATTTAAAAACAATAAATAATGTCTCGACAAAAGACAAGAGGGTTGACATATCGACGTGAAGTTGGTCGCAGATCAATAATGTATGAACTGTCAAAATTGCTGATTAAATCAACCAATAAAACTGAGATTATTGACCTAAAATATAACTAGATCTTCACACTGATATTAATTATAGCTTATTAAATATCTTCGTTTAATGGAGATTCTTGAAGGGTAAAATTGAAATAGTAGTATTCAATATATTTATGCGTCTCAGGAAGAGAAAGCTTTGCTCACGAAGTCTATCATCATCATCACCTATGGATTGTTTTCACAGATAAATATTGTATTTATTGAGGTATTATAAATACAAAGAGCACGACCGGCATGCTGATTTCCATTTGAGTCGTTCTGTACTTTTTTATTAGACAATGCGAACAAGTTACACAACTTTGTCATTTCAAATGAATATTGAACGGGTGATTAGACCAGCTTGTGGAATTCAAACATACACATTACATACAGGAAATTTTATAAATTCTCCACAGCAACGGTGAAAGTGAAATTAGTTTAATTAACATTGATAAGGGGATGTGAGGACATAGCGACACAAAAGTATAAAAATCCTATATAACAGAGTATAATGGCTGCTAATTGATGGATGGAAACAATCAGTTAAATATGCAGTTAAACTCTTTGGGATATTAATAATATTAAATGAAAGTCAAAACTATTTGTTTGCACCAAAATATTCAATAAATATATCTTTGTACACTGTTAACTTATGTGATTAAATTGATAATTTTTTCAGTAATTATAAAACAATCGATTTATTTGCTATATTTTCAGGTGATATAATATAGCGACCGTTCTTTTTAGGTTTATTATTCTAGTTATTTAAATATGTTTAAATTTCCACATCATTCATACATATTTAAGATTATTCCATACAAATGAATAAAAGGTAAACAAACATTTAATAATTGGCCACTCGCTTATTTAAGGGATTAAAAATACTTTCTTTCCTGTTTTAAATAACTGTAAGTTCAAATACAGATTTTGATTGATATAAACATGGCATAAAATAATAAATTAATTAATTTATTATAATTATTAAAACATATACATTTTTGATGTATGTATATCAATATTAAAATCATAATCAATCTTATATTTTAAATATATGTTTTTTTAACACTTCCACTAATTACCATACTTTTTATTGTAAATTTTTTTTTTATCAGTTGGGCGTTAAATAAATAAATATTAGCAGACCTAGTGCAAGTGGGTGTAATGAAGTGCTTTGACGTATTCGAGCTCTGCAACGATTACTTTTATATGATATACGTACATCTACAGTTATCATTATAAATCAATTACATAATTCAAATAGAATAATACAATAGATATAAACATTAGATATCGCATTGCTTATAAATAAGTCGTGCAGCCCGTATATTGTTGCACTGTTCTCTCCTATTCGATAAAGGCATAAGTGTGTCTCCCTCACTCAACACATTTTTAGTGAGCCCTGAGAGTGGCTGTGACAAAACTTTGGAGATTAAAACGAAATCATATGTTAAAGAAGTAGTAACAATGCATTTACCCATTTTACTGTGAAATATAACTGAAGATATGAAGAGAGATGTTTACAGTATAATATTCGCCAGGTAACTGATATTTTTGGCCACTTGATCCACTTGAACTATTTAGCCACGCATGCGATATCTTATGTTTATATCTATGAATAAGACATTTTACCATATAATAAAAATGTAAGCCTTACAGTGCTTTACAATTGTGTGCGATTGAAATTGATATTGGTCTACTGTGTGGTTGTGTGTAATAATAAAAAATCACCTTTGAATCTGGTCAATAATGACCGCCTTTGAGAAATGCCGCCGTGAATTGATCTGAACTTCGAACTGATCGTTCAATTGTGTTATTTTGTAATATATTTGTATAATTTCAGATCTGCACATTTTACATTCTGGAGGATGTACAGTCCGCGAGGTGAGGGTTGCTTTCGGCAGAAGACTATCGTGTCACATGTCCAGGAACAGATACGAGTGGAATCCTGTGTGTGGCCAGAATAACAAGACTTATGCAAATCCCTATGTCTACATTTGCCATCATCCACGTAAGTTGATTAGATTGTTCACACACTCTATTCCAAGCTATCGAGATATGCGAAGTTCAGTGTACACTCCTTCGAAGTTGTCAGTGTGCCAATTAGCGCATCCATACTCGTGACATCTTATTGAGTCACACTTGCACTTAAATAAACTAAACTTCACACATATATCAATTAAACTATATAGGTAGAAGTGTCATGCGTATTGTTATCATACGTGGCCGGTACTACTACATGCGCATATTATACATATACTACACAAATACGCCACATGCAACACTGTAGCCCCTAAAATATGACACCCGAGAGCAATAATATATATATTATTGATACCTAAAATTGTAGAATATAAATTCCACAAGATAGAAGTGTCATGCATATTTTTATCATACATTAGAACGTGGCCGGCACTACTACATTCGCATATTATACATATACTACACAAATACGCCACATGCAATACTGTAGACCCTAAAATCTGACACCCGACAGCAGTAATATATATTGTTGATATCTAAAATTGTAGAATATAAATTCCACAAGATAGAAGTGTCATGCATATTTTTATCATACATTAGAACGTGGCCGGCACTACTACATGCGCATATTATACATATACTACACAAATATGCCACATGCAACACTGTAGACCCTAAAATCTGACACTCGACAGCAATAATATATATTGTTGATATCAAAAAATTGTAGAATATAAAGTCCACAAGATAGAAGTGTCATGCGCATGGTTTTCATACATTAGAACGTGGCCGGCCCTATTGCATGCGCATATTATACATATACTTCACACATGCGGGCTGTAGCAACTTGCAACATTATAGTCTAAAATCAACTAGATTTTTCTTACAAAAACCTCCTCATAATCATATAAATTGTTTCAATAGTGACATATTATTTGTCATACTTTTAATGACGCACTTTATCAAATTATGTGAAAGACTGTAATGTGTACGTGAAAGGTGTAATGTTATAAGAAGGATCGACAAGTGACAGATAAACAGTACGAGCGTTAGAAGCAGCGCCACAAGCGGCTCTCGTGTCATGTCGTCTTCTTTGGTGACAAATTCATCTTTGTCTCCCACTTTTTGAGTTTTTTTTTAAATCTCTATTAGTTTATTTATAATTATAGGTTTGTTTTTATTTAAATCATCCCATTTCGACTTTTGATTTAAAGTGGCGTTGGTCTAGGCGTGGATGTTTGTGAGTGTATTGTTGAATAAATATTGATAATTTATTGGTGTGATTTTGGTAACTGCTTGACAGTGTGCGTGTTTATATTCAAATTCACTAATACACACACAAAGATCCACAATTAGGCCACTATAACAAAGATGTCGGATTGAATAGTCGCAGATCCCTACTGTGTCGATAAACAGATTATCTTTTCCAAATGGGTGAATTTGAAGTGAAAATCCAGTAGCTGATGAAATATTTCATCTATAATAATTATAAAGATCAGATCGGAAACTGGCTAAAATGTTTTGTGTAACACATGCTTTGTTTTGAAATATTTTACCATCATCAATAATATATTTAATCTATGTGTTAGTCAATCGTTACGACAAACTCTTCTTAGAATTAAACTATTTATAGGATCTATCGAGATGAACGATCAGGCGTTTAATTAGATACCAATACCCACTATATTATATTCAATAATGTTTACGGCTTTATTAACCTCGATGCCGGTTCGAGTCTTTCCGTTACCGACGATAAAGCTTGGGATTCCTAGGCTTGCGTTTCCGTAAACGTACACCATAAAGACGGTAATAGAATTGATTTGCTGTACTTTTGATCGGTTTATTGTTAATTAATGCCTCGCCCGAGGCTCAGACGAGGCATTATCTAACAAAAAATCAATCATAAGTGTAGCTAAGCAACTCTCCTATAGTAGTTTACGGTGACGTATGCCTGGGAATCCATTACTTAAGAATACCAGACAACTGGATGTATAAATATCAAGATGATGGACCAAGTTGACGAATATGAATGTTGCCTCTGTCAAACTCATCTGCTTGGTCCGCCATCTTGATATTTATCGTCAACTTCTCCGGCCTTCTAATATCGGTGGTTTCTAATTGTATGTTTTATTTGTAGAACTTGCGTCATTGCTGAAATATGGAGCGAATGCGTCTCATTGGTCAAAACCGATCACGCCACGTGACATTACCGGTCAATAATTCTATGTCAACCTATAAGAAGCGTTTGCGGGCTTTTAAATTTTATTATACAAACTAAAAGTACATGGTATTAGTATTAGTTGGTATAAAAAGTTCAGTCATTATTTCAATTCAAAGTGTTTTTAATTCGACCATTCCAACTGGAGTAAATACTATATTCTCTTTATTATCTTCGTATAAGAAGAAGTACAAAAACTGGATCAGTATCATTAATAACAATTCACATTCCCGTGTCAATCGGAATATTAGGTGTGAATATTATTCGACCCCATTATGAAAAATTACCTGCATTATCGATTGAATTGACTGTATTTAAAAATACGTACCCACAATCACAATCTTGTTGTTTATAATTGATAAATGTGCACTAAATAAACACAATAAATTGATAAAACACTCCATGTACCGATTTAATATTTATTATGTATTACAAGCATAATAAATATTATTTTCTGTATTGAATTATTGTTTGGGATGTGCATTTGCAAAACAGATGCACTAATGCATCACAATATTATTCAATATATCGTAAAATCATCGATTGTCGAGTGTGTTACATTATGTTGTAGTTCCTTGAAACTATTTGCATTTATTTATACAATATTTAGTGTTTTCTCTTTTTAATGAAATTACTTTAACACATAATAAATGAAAAACGCCTTGAAACATAATCCATGTGTTAATATATTATTTGCTTGCTTGTTTGAATGTCATAAAATCGCAATTGCTTTGACATATTTAACAGCAATGATCATATTTCAGTTATAATAATAATTTATGAGCAAAATTTCATTGGAAACACACTTTTCCTTGCGGAAAATCAAATGGGACGACCTAATAAAAGTATCGAATATTTTTTGTAGGCTTTTAAAGAAAAAGCGACATTATTTTCACATATTATCTCAAGAGTCATTTGTAGGTTTTGTTATTTTTATATTACAATAAATTCAAATTTAAAATTCATTTCATGAATTTCAAACTCTAGACACAAAATAATTTACCGAAAACATCTGTGATTAGTTATTTAGTATTGTATTTTTGACTTATTATGGTCTTTGGTGATTTATCTCTACACATTCATGAAATGAACCATAGATTTAAATTGGTACAAATTAGCCATTTTTATAACATTAACGCAATAAATCGGACAAGTTCATAAATTAAAATAGGTTCATTTAGTTATTTTTGTTTCGCGATGTTTAATTTCTGTAAAAAGTAATTTTTGCCATTTTTAACATAAAATTGCAATTTTGAGGAAATAATTTAAACATGTAATTTTGACATCGAAATTACATAATTCGTAACCGATGGACGCGATTTTTTAACATTCATCACAAGATTTTATTGCCAATTGCTTATTCGCTTTGAAGTAAAATATAATATGAAAATGTAGCCAGATAGTTACTTATTGAGTTTATTATAATTTTAAGTGAAAGTATTTAAATTATACAAAGTATTTTTTTTTAAACTGACTATATAATTAAACAAATACACATTGTCATATTGCCCAGGTTATTTTTCTCCGTTTATGTCCATAATTTTAACTATTCATGGTAATTTAACCACCGTGATAGCTCAGGGGATAAGGCGTGGCTACAAATACTGTGATCACGGTTTCAAATACCGCTTAAGTTAAAAAAATATTGATTTGATCGGTTATTAAGACTAGGAGATCAGGAATAATGATCTTGTCTTGATCCAGGTTTACTCTGATTTCCTGTATTGTATGGTAAATACTGATTATTAAGTCAGTGACCTGTATAACTAGTAATAGTTAAGATCACCGACAGGCAATAAATTAACAAGTTTTTGTGTATAAAAATTTTTGTGTGTCCCTCGCAGCGTGTATATATATATATAAATTAACCCTTAAGCTCAGGGTTGAGGAACCGACCCACATTTGTATTGTATAATATGAAGATTAGACAAGAGTCGAGTGTGTTACTAATAAAGCAAGTATTTAGTATGTATATAATATAATAGTAAGAGCATAAGTGTGTCTGTTTACATGAACCAGATATTCGCACAGCAGATCTATTAAAATTCCATTCTGCATCACATGCATATTACATTGCCAATTTCATTCGAGAGGTGAGCAATTCGAATTGATTTAACTGTTCCGTCTTTACATGCATATTTCTCTAATCTCAACTATTTCTATCGATCAAGAGTAACATACCAATCAGACTGTTTCGTTAGAAAAAAATATGAGGCATTTACTGTAATAATATCATAATATTGTCGGCTTTCTTTGCTGACTGCGTAACTCCAAAATACATATTGGGAAGTGCGGAAATGTTGGCAATATTTTTATGTCAAAAAGTATTGTTTTGTTCAATTTTATATAAGTTTCATAAAATAAATGTTGAATAATCTTATATAATAATCTTATAAGGCAAACAAAAATTAATTAATTACGATTAATAAAAAATGTGTAGTTTTAAGTCTTTGGCAGAAAGAAAGCCAACGAAATCTTGTACCAAATAACTCTAATAATATTTTGGTTTGGTATAAACCCTGATTCGAAGACGTCTTGAAATGGTTTTATGTTTGAATTAATAAATTGCATTGTTCATGTATATTATTAAAAAATCTATGAGAAAAGTCAATTTTTCCGAACTTAACTTGACACAATGATTTTTCACTTCAAAAAAAATGTTTATCATTCTAGTTTTAATGCTACATAGGTTAAATAATAGTTAATTTCAGACAATTCTCTAATGAATACAACAACTAATTATTTCTTTTGTGGCCCCCAAGAATTCTGAATATTATGGATTATATTATATTCAAATTCCCGAACTTAACTTCACGTTTCTCGTGGATGAGAATCGTGATAAGGAATACAAAATCGATTTGCATTAATTTTATCGAAATATCTTTTTAGTTATGTATGAATAATTTACTCATTAATGGAAAATTCAAAGGTAGGGAGAGTATTATGCAAATGTTCGCATAATGGATGTGAAATATTTAATTTGAGATGCAGTTTTATTTTAAAATTTATTGTAACACAAGTTGTTTTATGTCAAAACCTATAATAATTTCATATGTAATCTTATTAAAGTAAAAGCCAATATGGCATATAAATAATGAATATGAAAGAAAATCTTGTTTTAATCAAAATATTTATTAAAATAGTCCATTCTAGGCAATGTAGTTAATTATTGATAAATTTTTTTTAAAGCTGGTGAAGGAAAATGTGCAGCTCGACCAGGTGAATGTGGGACTTTAAAGCAGCTTGCTTGTGCTAGAGCAGTGAAAATCAATAAAAAAGAATTGGATTCTTCGTCATTGGTCTGCGGATCCAACGGAATCACTTATAGATCTTATGAACATCTTCATTGTTCTACCACTCTGGATAGATGTAAGTTAAACAAAATAATCCTATAATGAAACAATTCCTTACCGAGTACATATTTCAGATTTGGAGGCAGTGAGCACAGGACGTTGTGGGAAATCTTATAATCCTTGCATCTTTACAGAGAAGCCTTTAATAGGAGAGGGTGAACCAGTATGCGGATCGGATAAAAAGACATATGTCAATATACAAGCACTTTGGTGTATAAGAAAATTAGGAAAAAAGGGTAAGAGATTGATTTACAGAAAAGTCTTGATCCCCCTATACATTTTATTTAAGATTTGCTTAAATATCTACTTGGAAGTGGCAGATAAATTCAATATTTATATTCCTTCTAAAATGTTTAATATTTCCAATAAAAAATGCATCCGAACGTTTCTGTATATATTTTGGGTTATTACTTTGAAATAATAATTCAATATGTTGCTTGCATATCGACAAAACCACAAATGTCATTCTATTGAAAATGCAGCGGTGTAGATTTTGCATTCAATATAATGGTCAAGATCGATTTGTAACCTTGTAATTGATATAATATTACGAGCATGTATGATATATTTATTATTTTATCAATGTTCACAGATCTCAAATATGTTCACGATGGATCGTGTGTTTGAAATACAAGTATATGCTGCCATACGTTGAAGGTTTCATTGCCAAATCTACAAAAAAAAGTATAATTTAAATGATAGCATGCTGTTTGTACAGTTCATTGAAGCACACAAGTTCAAAATAATAATATGTTATAAATTGTAGAAACAATGTAATTTATTTGTATAGATATTAACAATACTAAACAGTGTTTGCGTGTAAAACATTTTATCAAATTTTTAATATCTAATTAATCGAGTGCCATTTTACTTTGGATGTAAAATATTTTTATGTATATTAATTGTCGATATTGACATTGTCTAGGTATATTAATATTTAATGTGATATTTAATTTAAATAAAATCTATTTTATTTTTATCCCCAAAAAATGAAATTATACATTGAATGACATAAAAATTCACTACATTTATTCTTTAATAGTATCACAATACACTTTCTACAATAATAATTTTAAAATGCTATGAGCATTAAAATGTAGATAACTATTTTATTAATAATTATTCAATTGAGTATTATATATTTCTAATGTATCTAATTGATTTTTAATTATTTGGCACATTTCATTTTACAATAGTGTAAAAAAATTCAATACTGCTTAAACATACATACATATTATTTAGATTATAAGTCTTTAAGCATTATTATTATATAAAAACAAAGTTTTACACAAGAGTATGTAACATAAATTATTTATTTATAGTGCGAGCATATATTTTTGTAAATATGAATAACATATTTTCATGAAATGATATTTAATCAATAAATAAAATGATAAAAATTGTGATGTGTCTCATTTGAAAATTCTAAATCAAGTGTATTTAATTAATTTGAATGGATTTTAATTAATTTAACAAAACATTCTCTAATTGAATATTGTTTCTTTAACGCAGAATTGCTTGTAGTGGTGTGTAATTTAGAGCCTGTGAAGTTTCGTACATGCCGTTTTGCTCTTCTCATCGATATTACATTGATAGAACTTTTCAAATCAACATTTATTTCGGATACCAGTTGAGAGTTCATTTCTTGAGATAATTTACTTGATGTATCGGGAGATTTATTTGGCATATTTATTTTTATTTCATTCTTCATATCTGAGTGAACAACTTTGACGAATTGTAAATTTTTAATATTTTCAGGTGTTGGCCCCATACGTCTTATCAAGCCTTGACTTTTCAGTTTCTCAATAAATTCTCGTGGGATAACTTTTACAGATTTAGTACTATTACTTTGTGAAGTTTGTATTGCAGTATGTTCGGTTGGATCTATACATTCATTTTTAATACCCACTGCTTGAGTATAAACCCTACCATCTTCTTCAAAAGCATTATTCTCAGTATTAAATTTAGCATCGGAACCATTGATAACTGCCATAGGTTCAGTTTGAGTAGATACTCTATCATCTTCTTCATAAGCATTATTCTCAGTTTTAAATTTAGCAATGGAGCCCTTGATAGCTTCGGCATACTTTTTCTGCTCTTTTAATAAACAAGGAATCTAAAAAATACATATTGTTACAAATATGAAATATATAAAAATAATTGTATTTGGGAAAAAATATTAATTACCATCTTCATTTTTTTATTCATCGTCAAATTCTTCATTTCAATTCGACGGAAATCAAAGTCTTGATCGATTTTTGTGATAATATTTTTTCTAAAATAATAAAATTAAATTAAGTGTTAAAAATATTTATCGTGAAATATTGGTTCATAATACAAAGGTGAGTTTATTTTTACATCTGTCAACCAAAACTATTTTTAAGATGATAAAATAATTCATTTCGAATAGAATGTGTCAGTCATCATGACATAATAAATTACCTCATTTGTTCACCGGTGACGTATAAATCATCATCTTTGTGGAATGTATTATGAAATTCATAGGCCTTCTTATTGTAAAACAATGCTTCACATGTAGTACATTTGATAATTTCATCGGGATTACTAGTATCATCTGGATGAACACTTCTAATGTGTTTCTGTAAGCGATTTTCATAGTCAAATTTTATGAAACAGTACAAATGTTTGTGCATATATTGGAATATATTATTCCACCTGTAAATTATACTTGATGACATATTCACTGCCACACAAATGACAATAATAAACAGATAGAACATCCTTATTTTCATTGAAATAGATCTTTTTAGATGGTGGAGGTGTATTTACAGTCTGATAGTGAAAAGTATTCAGGTGAAATGAAGAATTGTGGTATTTGAGTGCAGCATCACCGTAAAAAACAACATCACATTCTTCACAGTATAGTTTATCCAATCCGTTTATATCTTTCGGATGAGTGCCCAAATGAATGTACAAGATATGCTAAAAATATTGAAAAACAGTTAGTAGATAAATACAGGCGATATACGAAAATTATTTACTTTTAGTGGAAATAGTTTTCCGCAATATGAACAGAAACTTTTTGATTTCGAATGGGGATGTTTTCTATATTTGTGCGTTATGGCCTTAGTTGTATTATCGAAGCATTCCGAGCATTCATCGCAGTTAATTTTCGTACTGTCTTGTTTCATCTCACATATTTCTGATTGAGGGATTTCTGGTTTCGATTTCATTCTACTTCTTCTGGTCTTTGAATGAGATCTAAAAATATATGAAAATTCAGTGAAGAAAGGTGTAATGTTAAATGTATATGATTAAATATACAATACTTTAAATGTTTATTCAGTTGGACTGTTGTGTTGAATGAAACATCACAGAATACGCATCGGATCACATTCTCGTCCATTTATATTATTATCAATGTGTAAGATTCCTAACAAACAAGGCAATATTACTAAATTACAAGAAAATGAATGACAGCAGACATTAGCCACAGTCGCCGATCGATTGTTTGTTCGAAAAAACGCGCCATCTACTGACAATCATCCTAAACAATAGTCATCTATACATACCCTTTTTTTGTCATCTGCATCAGAAATTACAAATATTCACGTGAATACTATTAATTTATGGTAGAATTACGCTATCTACGTTACCACGTCGATAAGAAAGATAATAGAAAGTATTCCAAATCAACTGCAAATAATTTTAAGCTATGCAAAGAAAAAAGTTTGTACGTGTATGTAATTTGTAAAACTCATTGTAAAATATTAAAGTATATAACCTGTGTAAAATAAAGAATTAAATTAAATTATCTCCTGGTAATATCATTACCGAGTGCAGTTCAAAAAGAAGGGGAATATTTGGTTTATTCACCATATCATTACTCAAATATTTATTAATTAATTTTGAAACAAAAAGATGTTTTCAATTGTTTTACTTAGTAGAAAAGTGAACCTGTTGATGATTATTTTAAAACATTGTGAGTTTTTAAATTTTTTTTTTTAAATCAATGACAAATTTCAAGGTTTTTCAATTATTGTAGAAACACTCAAAATCCAAAATTACCAATAATCAATTTAATTAGTACATAATATTTATTTCAATTTTCATTATGGTAAGAATCAATACATTTATTGAAAAGTAAAAGAAATATTTTTAATGATAAAAAATATATTTTTGATAAATCACCAACACTTCAATCACACAATCATAATTAAAAGAAATTTATTATTTGAAAAAATGTTCAATATTTCAATTATTACTGAGATAATGTCACAAAATAAGTACATATTACACACAAGACGATTATAATTATCACAATATGCGATTTGGTAATTTAATTTTCATCCGATTTACTCTCGTCCGACTTGACCTGAGCAGCTAAATGAGATTGAATAACGGCAGCATGTTGTTGAATTAATTCAATCGCATGGTCTTTGGTCATTTTTGAAGATACAGATTCCTCTATTTCATCTTTTGTGTCCTTTGATTTATTTAGAGATTGTTCAAGTTCATCAGTCGATTCAACTTGATCTTTTTTTTGCTTATTAGAAGTAGATTTATTTTTGACTTTTTTATTTTGTGTGTCACCAGTAGAATGTTTGACTAGACGTCTTATGTTAGAATTAACTTCGATTCCGTGAACAATTTTTTTATGTTGTGTTAAATGGTATCCCTGAATGAATCCTTGATTGCACAATTCACAGGTGTACCTTTCACCCGTATGACGACGAACATGAGATTTTAAATCATTTCCTTGAGCAAATTGTTTGCCACAAAAAGAGCAAATGTAGGGCTTTTCGCCCGTATGAACTCTGAGATGAACCGTCAGATTGTACTGTCTCTGGAAGCCTTTGCCGCAAATAGTACACAAGTGTGTTTTCTCTCCGGTGTGATATCGTTCGTGGACTGTCAAGTCAGTGGATCTCGGGAAACCTTTGCCACAGAATTTACACTTGTAGGGTTTTTCTCCTTTGTGCCGGCGCATATGAATTACTAAATAGTCGTTTCTAACAAAGCTCAACCCACATTCGGAACACAGGAAAGGTCTTTCAGCGGCATGCCATTTTGTGTGTTCTTTCAAATTCCACTTGCTGTTGAATGCTTTCGAACAGATTTTGCAACAGTACGTGCGGTCACCATTGTGCATTCTCGCGTGAGTTTCTAAATATTTTTCAGTAGTGAATCCTTTGTCACATATGGGACAAAAGGCTACTTTAGGATTCAAAATTTTCTCTTTGGGATGTCGTAAGGCACGATGCTCCTCTAATTGACTTTTTACTTGAAATTCACAATCGCACACTTCACAACGGTAAACTTGATCAGGATCGTCTTTCAAATCGTCATCAATCTTGTGTTTTTTAGATTGAATTTTGCGCACAAATTTTTTATCAGAGTGCATTGAAATATGATGTTTTTTCAATAGACTCAACTTAGTGAACATTTCACCGCAGATAGTACAATCATATGATTTCATGCAATGCAATCTGGAATGTATTCTGAGGCTGGCCGGAGATGAAAATACTTTGTGGCAACGTTCACAAGAGAATTGTTCAGCATTGGGATCAATGTCAGATTTTCTGGGACGTCCAACTCTCCTCTTTATTTTCGGCATTTCAAATTTTAAAGATATCAAAGGTTTTTCTTCATCATCCGATTTGAGTGCAGTCAGGTATTCGTGGGGATCCAAAAGTACAGGATCAAAGTTGACCTCTACCTCGGTCGGTTCCTCTTTGATGGTGATAGGTTTTGATATCTTATTTAAAAAATTCATGTCGTTGATGATTAATTCTTCGGTGGATAGTGTGTCGTCTGCTGGAGATGCTTCCATAGAACAGGCATTTTCTCTATCTGTAAAATTTGATAGTGCTTCGTCACAGTTGTCACACGTAATTTCCGTAAGCGAGTTTTGACGTGATTGAACGTAAACATCACAAAGGCACTTGGAACATTTCATGACGTCGTGTTTGCGTTTACAGTGTTTGTTCAATGTCGAGACACACTGGAAGACTTTAGGACATTGCGGGCATTTGTGCTGACGGAGTGAACCATCATCACTCTCGGTCTGCGTGTGGACGCTGATTACATCACGAGTCACAGTCAGGACAAACTCCTTCTTGACGTCCTTGGCTGGACCGGCCTCAGAGTCAGAATCAGCGGCAGCCAGGACCGGCAGAGCTTCTCCGTCTCCATCCTGCAAGTACTTCTTGATGATGGCTTCTGACTGCAGACACATCGAGTAGAAACAGTGACTTGCTAATAACCGGCCACTGCAGGACGAGCAAAGGGCGCCGGCCGGTGATGATGATGCAGGAACACTCTTGAAGCATTCCGCGAATATGGCCTTGTGACTTCGGCTTGACGACTCTGGCGATGATGACTCTGGGCGTGGTTTGTTTACCAGACAAGCCCAACAGCGGTCGGCCAACTCCATGTTAACGTCACTTTTCATAACATCACATTGACGCGAGGAGACAACTGACAACTGACAGGTGTCGTTGATTTATTGCATTCATACAAATCAACAGATTTATTGGAAATATTTTGTTTTATTCCACTTTTATCAGATATTTTCAATTATTCTGTGATTCAAAATTTTACAACAAATCTGTCTGACAAGCAGAGATTTATGTGTTATATTTAATGATTATTAATTTACAGTTGATAATTGTTTTTGATTAAAATAATGAATTTGATTTGGTGCTTGAAACTACATATTATTAACAAATTTAACTTGTATTTTGATTGCTGTTTAGTGCAATGAATAATATGATTGTATCGTGGCAACATTGTAGTGTCGGCGGTTGAGTGAGGTTATTGGAGGGACGCCGTGTCAGTGTCGGTGTTCTGGAGTGAAGCTTCAAAGTCATAATGTCCACCGACTTCTACATCAGGTACTATGTCGGCCACAAGGGCAAGTTCGGCCACGAGTTCTTGGAGTTTGAGTTCCGGCCTGACGGCAAACTGCGCTATGCTAACAACAGCAACTACAAGAACGACACGATGATCAGGAAGGAGGCTTACGTGCATCCTTGTGTCATGGACGAGCTCAAGAGAGTCATTCTGGACTCCGAGATCATGCACGAGGATGACTCCATGTGGCCGCAGCCAGACAGGGTGGGCCGCCAGGTCTGCATCAGCTTTTTATCTTTCAACTTTGTGTTCCTTTCAATTACTTTAGCTCTTGCGTCTTTCAGGAATTGGAAATTGTCATCGGTGAGGAACATATATCTTTCACTACCTCCAAGACTGGATCCTTAGTGGACGTCAATCAATCCCAGGACCCAGAAGGATTGAGATGCTTCTACTACCTCGTTCAAGACTTAAAATGCCTCGTATTTTCCTTAATCGGCCTGCACTTCAAAATCAAGCCCATATAAACTCATTTCACTTTATTTACCATTATCTTTTCCCATATTTATACGTGAAAAATGTAAATTTGTTAAACCATTCCGAGAATTTCAACTTCTCGATTGACGTTTTGTAATGTAAACAAAAAAATAAAATACTAACAAAAATAACTCAATTTTTTTAATCTTTCTTTCTGAGGGTTATATCTATGGACACGTGTTTCTTGAAAACATTCACTAAATCCGATCTGGCTACGTCTGTAATCTGAGATAATCTGCCACCGCCGCTGCCTGCAATCAATTTCATCTTTCTCTCAGTCGGGCAACTCACTGATACTAAACATACAATCTTGTTTCGATTTTCTTCAAAATACTCAATTTCCGTTATCAGTTCATAGGGCAATTCTTGTCCCAAAAAATCTAGAAATTTTGCTCTCACTGTTTCTTCGATCAATTGTTCTGGCGTTCTATCTGTCCAATCGTTTTCAGAATACATCCAATTTCCAGGTTTGGCATTTTTGATCATGTAAGCCTGAATAAACGAAAAGATTTCAAAAATAATCATTAGAAATAAAATCAGTATAATCACCTTCAAAGCATCAATGCCATCTTGTTCGAGAGCAGAAATCATGAATACATCTGAGAAATTACTAAAACCGTTCTCTTCATTTGGTTCTGATTTTCGTGGTGTTTTTCTTACAATCGGTTCACCGGCGATTCGGTCATTACAGAGAGTGCTGACCGTTTCAAATAGACATCTTTTAGATTTTAACAGATCAATCTAAAAAGGCAGAGCCGGTAAGGTAAAAGATTATACTTTTGTTTTAAATGAAAATACTCACTTTATTTAAAACCAAAAAACTGGGTATGTGTGAGTTTGCAACCAGAAGATTTTTAACAATAGGATTTAAACTGTTTCTGATCCACTTATTTGCCACATCGTGAACGACTCCTATAACATCAGCATCTTTGATACTTTCACGTGGTGCTCGTTTCATTAACTCATGAATTTTGTATCTAAATAAAATAAAACGTAAAAAATGATTGTTATATACTTTGTTAGAGAATTGATGGAATTTACTTTTTTTCTTCATTAGGCGAGACGATTCCTGGAGTGTCGAGAAATATAATCTGTGTATTTCCTTCAACTGCTATTCCTCTGGCTATTTTCGTAGTGGTGTGGACTTTGTTAGACGCTGCACATACCTGTTTGTTTTTCTTAATCTGTTAGTATTTGACTAAAGAGTAATGAACGAGGTCAGTTACCTTCCTGCCGACCAAGGAGTTGATGAGAGTACTCTTGCCAGTGTTAGGCGCCCCTAGCAAGGCCACTCGGATGATCTTCTCATCAGGATCGCGGTCCTTGGCCAGTTGGTTGCAGAGCCGGTACCAGACTAGACATGTTCCTACATCAGACACTTCCTTCTTGATGTTACTGCTTTTCTGGAATAGTTTATATCCAGTACTAAATAACATCCAATTTTTCACCATTCTTTACTATTTTTGTGGAAGGTTATGCGAGTGACACTTTTGAAATTGCCACACTCGATTTTATTATGTATACTTTTCGTACTTTCAATTTTAAATGCTGAACTTCTGAGAAGATTTTTGATATATTTATTATTATTATGGATATTTTTGAAGAAATTTATTAGTTTTTTTGAATAAAATAGTATTTATTAATGTATAAATAAAAAACATGACAACACTGCGAACCTCGTGTGTGTTGAAGTTTGGCAGTGACAATGTCGAGTTTCAGTGATCTGTCACTTGATGAGAGATTATTGCGGGTATTTGTCTCATTTTATACTTATAAAACCCCTAGATACAATCATTGTTTAACTCTTGATTTATTTTTCGTTCTTAAAATAAATTTTTCATTTATACACGTGTTTATACATATTTTAAAACAGATAATAATATAAATTATTGAATAATTAAGGGTGCTGCTAAGTTGGGATGGGCTAATCCGACTTTGATTCAAGAAAAAGCCATTCCATTAATACTAGAAGGAAAAGATGTTCTTATTAGAGGCCGGACTGGCTCTGGAAAAACTGCAGCCTTTCTGTTGCCCCTTATTCATAAAATACTGTCTGCTAAAAACTCGTCTTTAGAACAAGCCGTACGAGGAATAATTCTCGCACCCACCAAAGAATTATGTTCACAGGTACGTTATTTTTTTGTTATAAACATGTATTATATAGTTTTCTCCATGAAATGCTCAATTTGGCTTTCTGCTAGATAAACTCTGCAGTTGCGGATCTAACAGTAAAATGTTCTCGTGAAATTCGAAGCTTGGATGTATCCCTAGAGGGTGAAATATCTCGTTTGAAACCGTTAGTGTTAGAAAAGCCCGATATTGTAGTGGGAACTCCCTTTAAAATATTGGGCCACCTCAAAGCAAACCACCTAAATTTGAAATCAAACCTAGAAGTAATGGTTATCGATGAAGCTGATCTTATATTTTCATTTGGATATGAAAAAGAAATTAAAGAGCTGTTGGGGTAAGTTGTAAATTAAATCTGAATCATCAAATGTTATATAATTATTTTTAAATCCTAAACAGATTTTTACCCAGTATTTATCAAGCGGTATTAGCATCTGCTACTCTTTCTGAAGATGTTCAAAATCTAAAAAAGTTAGCCCTCAAAAATCCCGTCATTCTCAAATTGGAAGAACCTGAATTAGCTCCAATCTCACAATTGGAACATTATCATTTATCAGCGGAAGAAAATGACAAGGCCACAATCTTATATTCTCTTTTAAAACTTAATCTGATCAGAGGAAAAACTATAATTTTCGTCAGAACAGTGGACAGGTGTTATAAGTAAGTTTCTGTATTATTCATAATTTTACTACTTATCTTATCAATGCATTATGCCTTAGGTTGAAACTTTATTTAGAGCAGTTCAAAATTAAATCTTGCGTTTTGAATTCTGAATTACCAGCTGCCATAAGATGTTTGACGGTTGCCCAGTTCAATAAAGGAGCGTACCAAATTATAATAGCATCAGATGAAAAGAGTTTGGAAAAACCGGATGGAAATATATTGCCTGCATTGAAATCCGACAAAAATAAGGTAATTTTTATAGGAATTTAAATAAAATAACTTATCTTGATGATTTTAATTTCCATTGTAGACTCAGCCAAAAAATTCAAAGCGTAAAAAAGATAAAGAATCTGGTGTCTCTAGAGGTATAGATTTTCAATGTGTATCTAATGTAATAAACTTTGACTTCCCACCTGATGTTAGCTCGTATGTTCACCGAGCTGGTAGAACTGCCAGAGGATCAAATAAGGTTGTTACAAATTTTGTTTAAAATACAATTAATAATTTACTTCAATATTATAACAATGACTGATTGCAGGGGACGGTTTTATCATTTGTATCCATACGAGAAAGTCCACTACTTAAAGATGTGGAAAGTCATTTATCCAAAGGTTACAACATGGACAATGTATTGAAGTAAGTCTATATGTGTACTTTTAGATTGTTATTTTTCATTCATTGATGATGATCCTGCTTTACCGAATTGATATTGCTGTTATGGCATTGATCAAATAATGTCGACTTAATCTTCTCTCTGATTATAAATGGTTTTTTACACAAAATCAAATTTTTATAGTACTTTTAAAATCTTAATTATTTTTTTTAAAGGACTTATGAATTTTGTCTCGAAGAAGTAGAAGGTTTTCGTTACCGCTCCAAAGATGCTTGGCGAGCTGTTACCAGGATTGCTGTTAGAGAAGCTCGTTTGAAAGAAATCAAACAGGAGTTGTTAAATTGCAAAAAATTAAAAGTACTCTATTTATTACAAATATGATCCAATGATACAAATTTCTTTTTTAACTAATACAATGTGTTATTAAATCCAATAGGGCTTTTTTGAAGATAATCCTCATGAATTACAAGCTTTAAGACATGATAAAGCTTTACACACTGTCAGAATACAACAACATTTAGCAGATGTACCCGATTATATTATTCCTGAGGCTTTGAAAGAGGTCAAGGGAATCGTAGAGACGAAATCTGAAAAGCCTAATTTGAAAAGGAAGCGCCGTAATTTCAAAGGTGGCAAATCAATGAAAAATAAGGTAATATAATATTTAAATTGTATAATTTAATTTAAAAATAAAAAAAATTATATATTTATTTTTTGATTTTAGGTCAGGCGAAAAAATCCCCTGTTAAATTTAAAATCAGCCGAATAGTGATGTTAGTTTAAATGTAAAATATTTGTATATTTTTAACAATCACTCAATAAAATAATAAATTTGACCATTTTTTTAATTTCTTTTATTTATTTCGATTTTTTTCATATTTGCATAATTTTATACAATGGACAAACATTTGTCAGTCAGTTAATTTGTATTGGAATATATTGAATTATGTATGAAAAATCAGCATCACCCAAGATTTTAAATTGATTATTTTATTGTAAATAAAAAAAAAACACCACAGCAGTTAAAACTATAATGAATTATAGAAAAATAATATACTGAGTTCATGAAGTGTAAGTTGAAAACTTTTCTACAAAGCTCGCTAATTTGTCTCCGGGAATTATAATAATAGGTTTTAGCAATTTCTAACAATACAAACCTTTTTTTTAATATCTCGTAGTCGCTGTGTTCTCTTCTGCTTCATTGTTTAATCATGAAGAAGTTATTATAAATGAAACAAACTAATATTGTTATTTTATTAAGAAGAATTCTATATTTAAAAATAAAGTATGGATGTTTTTATTAGTCGAAGGTTCATATATTAAAATTGTGGAATATCAAGAAAAAACCGTTTAACCAAAAAGAACTTTATTTTATATTTCAACATCACAGATTCAGCAAATACCCGAATGGCTGAAACAAGTAAATGTTGAACCGTCATGGAAATACACCTATGCAATACATACAATAAATAACAAAATATCAAAAAAGGAGTGCAATGGCTGCGGGCACTCTTTTTTGTTTTTTTATAAAAAACTTCAATAAATATTCTTATATGCAGTGTGTAAATATGCATGTCTATGTAGGTATATGAATATTTTATGATTATTTTTTTCATTTACTAACACCCAGTACAATATTTAATATACACATAGAGAAAAACCATTACAATTGGTACAACATCGTTTCATTACTAACATGTAACATCGAAAGACAAATCTATTTAATTCATTAATCGCATCACCTACACTTGCTACTCGAAACATGGATTATCTTATACAAATTGAAATATTTATGTTTAAAGCTCTTTAGCCGCTGGTCTACATGTCTAAGTACATTAACAAATAGATGATATCGAGAGCTACGTTTTATTTTAAGATGAGAGTATATTAATTCAAATGTCTGTTTTGTCTAATAAATACATGGCTGCATATTCATTAGGAAAACAGCATTTGTTTATTAAGTAAGATTGTGATTTATTGCCCAAAAATCACATATTTATTATACGTTATATACTTACCTATGGGGGATCATTACGACACTAGTTCTTTTTTTGTGATTATATATTTATATTTTTTATTACAATCGATTAATAGTCACATAATGTAGACATTCAATGAAAACAATTATATGTATTCTTATTACATAATAATAATTATAGTCAATTCAGCATTGGCCGTATTTTGTGTAACATGATTTCAAACAACGGCATATAACTAGCATATTTGAAAACACAAGCATGATTATATTTTTAATAAATGTGAGTGTGTTAATATACGGTAGCGCATTCGTATACCACACACTATATTGGCTTTTTAATTCAATTAAAATAATTAATAATTAGGCGAAATGAATCAATTAAACCAGCCACTCAATGACTGGATGCTGTCACACATCTGTTGCTCCACAATAGCTGGTTGGTCGAGCTACGATTTCAGGCTTCAGGATAAATTTAACCCTCTGAAAAAGAATGAATCAATTTTAAATTTGATGCGTATGTAATTATGTTTCGATTTACACGTTGCAGATAAATTTCAATGCGAAGCTAACGAAGCAGGAAGCCATTGTTCAATTGACAGGGAATCTATTAATAATGATGTTGCAGTAACATTGTCTTAATAATTGAAAATCTATGTCAAATGAGACGTATATAGTTGGTAAATAGGTTGGCAGGATTAAATGAAACGTAAACCATACAAATAGTCTGTTATTTGAGAAGTTTGATGCATTCAAAGACATTTCAAAAAGGTTTACCATCAACTTGAATGTAAATTGAGTAAAATATCTGGATGTATTGATTCGGAAAATATTCAAATTGTATATAAAATTGGGAGACAAATATCATCTTATTCAAAATACTAGAAACTCACTTAAAAACATCAATTTTAGACTAAAATCAACAATATATTAACATAACATCCCCATTCGTGCAATTAATACCTTTTTGAATTTGAGAGAAAACAAAAATTTACAAAAAAAATGCATTTATATTTTAACTTTACAACTAATGGAGGATTAGTAGTTAAAATATCAAATTCGTATGTCGGTAATTTATAAAGGAATAAAATATCAAATAAAGGAATAAAATTTCAAAAAGAATTTTATATTTTGAATTTTCGCAATAATTGTTCAATATTTTCGAGCCAGTTGTACATATTTTGAATTCCTGGTTCATAAAAAGCGAATACTGGGACTTCTTATGTCTGCATACAAAATGTTTCATTACAAAATATCTGCGAAGGAATACAAGTCGTTATTATTTATTCAGTGTCAACTGGCGTTAATTTTCGCTGTCGTCAGTCTGAATTAATATTTTTGCGACTTATACAAATAATATTATGTACACATTTTTTTTTTTAAATAATTACGCCATCGTGGATATTCTAAATCGGTCGGTGCTCATAAATCAATTTGAAATCAAACACACATTAGAAATCGACGGCTTGTTTCTAATTTTACAATAAAATAAAAATAACTCACGTGAATGAATGTTCCTGGAGTGATGCAAAGTTTATAAATGATGTACAAAGGAATACAGATTACTGATGAAGCTGTTAAAATCCAACCAACTGTTATTGTCCAGTCAGGATATTCGTATTCTCCTCCTAGCATTTCTTTGTATGACAACAGCGAGAAGATAAAGATCACCTGGATAATTAATAAAAAATAAAAATAAAAAGGCCGCCTTAGGAAAATTAATAATCTGTAGTATTTGGACTGTGATAGTAAAATAAAAGATAAGATATTAAGTGTGTTTATATAAAAAACTGAAAATCATGGTCAATCAGCATATTGTGAAATTGTACGACCGACTTGTTTTATCATTGTGTGAAAAAAAACCGAGATTTTAAGATAAAATTCGTCGATAGTGATCCAATGTTTGTTTTATCTCACCAGTAAGAATATCGGGCTAATGTAGTTCCAGCAAATCCTCCAAAATATTCCCGGCTTGTGGCCAATCATCTGTTCAATGTCAGCTGAAAATGTATCCACTCCATAAACCCAGCAAACTCCGGCTGCTTCGACGAACACCACAAACAAGATGGCGAGACCAGGACCGTATACATTCAGCAAGTTCACTAAATAGACTCCGCCCTGTAAACCAATTAACATATCAATATTGAGTTACGTGAAACTGCAAGGCATAATCAGTTTTAGGCAACATCCTAAACCGTCACCACCGATATTAGAAGGCCCGACAAGTGATAGGGATAGAGAATAAAACATATGAGTTTGACAGAAGCTACACCAATCAGACGCGGTTTGTTTCCCTTCTGGACCAATCATCTCACTCAGAATCTACAAACATATCCGCCATCTTGATATTTATACATCCAGTTGTGAGGCATTAACATCGGTGGTCTTGCCTAATAACGTTATATTGAGAAAAGGCGATTTGTCTCTTTCTCCCCTATGCATATTTTTTAAACAACAAACTCAACAAAATTTGTGAGTATGGTGTAAGGATTGTTGTAAGAGTAACAGAACTGCACCGGCAGTATTCAGATAAGAGTGTGTTAGTAGTATTGGTGTACAATACTAATACGTATTAGGACGATGTCCTCTTATTTGAATACCGCTGTACGTTTAGGAAACGGTACCTTTACAACCAAGACGTAGTGTACAATATTTCGATCAAGTTTGAATTCCACCAATCAGAGAACAGTAACTCAAGTGTGTATGTTCTCTGATTGGTGGGATTCAAAATACATGAAATGTGTACAAATGGGCATTATATATAAATACCATACAAATACTAATGTAATGGACTCCCAGGCATACGTCACCGTGAACGTACAACGTAAATACGATAGTAGAGTTACTTAACTACACTGTGATCGGTTATTTGTTTGTTAATGCCTCGTATGAGCCTCGGGCGAGGCACTAATTAACACAAGTACATCAAAACAACTCTATTACCGTCTTTACAGTGTACGTTTACGGCGATGCACGTCTAGGAATCCCAAGCTTTAGAGTATTCGTCGGTGTTTCCGACAACATCATATATTAGCAGGCCACACAACTGGATGTACATATAAATATTAAGATGGAGGACGAAGTAGACGAGTCTGAGTGAGACAACACTTAAACAAAATTGTTTAAGCGCGCTGAATGTCAGCTTCATTATTGTTGTTTAAACACTTTGATTACAGCGTTGCCTCAGTCAAACTCATCTGCTTGATCCGCTTGATATTTATAAACTACTGATAGAGTAATCAATTAAAAAACAATATAGTAAATGACTAATTTGTATAAAGATTATATAAGAATAGCAACACTGATACCTGCAAGTATTTCACGGGATATTTATTACCAAAGCAACAAAACTATAATCCTATTTTAAAATGATTCATCACGATTTGTATCAACAACCGACAGACTGTTTCATTGTTTGTTTGAGAAAAAAAACGTGTGGGAGATTATATTCGATCACCGCTTCGATTTTGAATAACAAGTCCTACACAATTTTTAAAAATAGCCTTATTTCATTGACGACTATTATAGGAAATCGTAAATTGAGGATTAAATCGAATAAACGACCTTACTTCTTATTAAAGACGCTTGAACTTGTATTAAAATTAATATTCTTTATGTAACAGTACACGCATCAAAATATTTATATTTATGAGACATAATATCGCCATATAAACAAACAGTAAATTATTCTATTTGAAAGAATTTGTATTTTAATTTTTTAATAATTAAATTGTATAATAAATATTGATATTGGAAAATTTGCTGTGTGTATTTATATTCAAAATATTTCATCACACCAACACCAAAAAGAAATCGTTTTAAAAATAGTCAAATTTATGATTATCGATAGGGTGACACATATTTCTTATAAACTCTAATCATTTTTTTAAAATTAAATATTGTAATATTTATAAGTAATGTCAGGTTTACATGGAAGCTGTGACTGAAGAATCTTAATAGTCAATCCAGTAACTTGTACTGTAGTGTATTGATAATTTGCTGTATCTTTTGTACAAACCTCGGCCGAGAGGTAGAAAAAACAGGTTATCAATTGCTGAAAATTATAGATTTAGAAGAGCATTGCACAGCTTATATTTAATTAGAAATATTGCTGTTTTATTAGGTAAAATATACTATATGTATAATAATCAGCTTGAATTTTAAGATATTAACAAAACATAATAATATTATTAAAATAAAATTATTATTTTTGAAATTTGCATTCAACTTTATAGTTTGTCCCATAAACATAATAATCAATTTATGATAAGTGTAGATGTACATAATATAATGCTTTTCAAAAATATCATTACAATAAAATAAAGCTATATTAGAAAGGAAATCGTTGCAGTGCTCGAATATGTCAAAGAACTTCATCACAATCACATCGACTAGGTCTGCTTATGTAATATTATAAATAAATACAGCAATAATTTGGTCAGATTAAATGATTTTTTGTTTGTTTTTACGGTCGATTTCTTCAAACAGTGAGCTATAGTTACTCTTTGAAGAAACTCAAACTTTACAGACGCGCAAAGGCAAACTACAAATATCTGTGATTGGTGATTTCGTAACATATCATAATATCGTATTATTGTCTTGCAGTTGACCAATCATGATCGTTGATGAGTAATCGTGCCTCTATGTATATCTACAGTTTTAAATTTACCACAAAAAATATATATGAAATAAAGAGTAGATTTGGGTAGTAAATGAGGGAATCTTTTCTGCTGTTCTGTTTTTTTTTATTAAAATCATTTTTTTCATCAAAATATTTATATTTATGAGACTTATTACCGCCATCTGAACAAACAGTAAATTATTCTATTTAAAAGCATTTGTATTTTAATTTTTTAATAATTTAATTGTATAATAAATATTTATATTGAAAAATTTGCCGTGTGTATTTATATTCAAAATATTTCATCACACCAACACCAAAAAGAAATTGTTTTAAAAATAGTCAAATTTATGATTAATATATATTCAAAATATTATATTAATAAAATATTCCAATTGAAATAGAAATGATGGTCACTTTCGATGGTGGGTGTATTAGATATAAAGCAACAGAATGTAAACAAGCATTTGGAAGAATTTAATCAGAGAGTGAAGAAGGCGTACGTGTGTTTCAGTCCAAGTACAATCTTGGCATCATGATGATCTTCGTTGCTCTTTTTATTGTTTTAATTGCACTTATTTACAAATATATCACGTGGAACAATGACTTCTTTAGCCGGTACGGTGTTCCCTTTAAAAAGCCGACATTCTTTTTCGGCAATCTCGCAGAATCATTCTCGGGAAAGAAACACTTCGGGGTTGTCTACCAAGATCTATACAAGTAAGTCCAATATCAAACACCAGCTTGGAAACATTACATTATTTAATATTTCACATTTTTTAGGACGTTCAATAACGCACCATTTTTCGGCTTTTTCAAAATGAGAGATCCAGTGTTAGTGATTTGCGATTTGGATCTTGTAAAGGATATTCTTGTGAAGGATTTCAAGAGTTTTTCATCGAATGATTTCGTGGTAATAATAAATATATACTTAAAAGCCCCGTATTCAATGCAATAGTGTGTTAATGAGTAGTGTGTGTACGAATAGACCAGAGCTTAGTATTGGTGTACACGCATATGCACCACACGCACACACAATAATATTGAATATGGCTCAAATTATTATTAGAGTCTACCAAAATGTGGCACTTAAAATCCAAAAAGTAGAATTTTTACTTTTGTGAAAAATTAATAAATGAATAAATTGATAAATTGATTTCCTCATTCAAACTATAATAATTATATTTTTGCTAAAGAAATTAGATTTTTTATTAAATTAATGACATTGTTTACATAGTAAAATAAAATGAAATGACCGCTGATGTTATGGCATGTAAATTTTTACTATAAAAAATACTTTTTTAATTAATTGTCTGGCGTTTTGATATTAAACATACAGTTGTATGGCCTGCTGTATCGGTGGTGTTGATTAGTAAAAATGTTTGGGGCACCCACACAATATATTTTACATGTATAATATAGGTTTTTCCACATTAATTTCAACATTTTTAAATACATACACACACACACACACACACACACACACACACACACACACACACACATATATATATATATATATATATATATATATATATATATATATTTTTTTATAAATTATATATATATATATATATATATATATATATATATATATATATATTGGAATGAAAACCTTTATAGTATCAGCCATTAAGATTTATTTATATTTTAGGTTGATCATGAGGCAGATCCCATTTTTGCGGCGAATCCATTCGTATGTGTCGGGGATGAATGGAAAATTGCCAGAAATCAATGGTCTTCAGCCATAACGCCTTCCAAAGTAAGAGCTATGCATCAGTATATGAACAGTAAAGCTGATATTATGGTCGAATATTTAAATAAATGGTGTTCAGAGAATCCCGATGAACCTTTGCATACCAGAGCGGTGAGTATTATATAATAAACTAGGGTAATTTTAATTGAAATTTTCAATTTGTTAATGTTTTTTTATGTTCTGCCTGGTTTTTTAATAGGACGTTTATCTTTGAGATTTGATTTCATTTTTGCTTTAAAGAAGTTTTAAAGAATTTTTTTATTTTAAAAATGAAGTATAAAAATGTGGAAATTGTTATGCATTATCAAATTAAATACACCTAAAAATATATTGAAATTATTAATAAAATAATATAACGCGGTTTTCATATGACAACACTCATCACAATATTTAAAAAGCGAGTCTCCCGATAAATACTTTTTTGAGAATTTTCATTTATTATGCATTATTAAATATCTCTAAAATTATTTTGAAATTAATTTAATAATATTATCATTAAAATACCCGTTTCGAGATTTTAGATATGTATTAATTATGATTAAATATTTAAATCGAATTATTTATAGACCTGGCAACACTACGTTTCATGTGTCAAAAAATTCGAATTGAATATATAAAATTTTACAGATTACGATTAACTACCTTCTATTGACAGAGACATGAAATGTGTTATAGATAATGGATGAATCTACATTAGTTGCCGGTCAAATAGGACTATTTTAATATTTCGAAAATGTCCAATTATATAGTTTAAACAATCATTGAAAATGAACATTTTTTTACGTTTCATACAATTACGAACAATACGGACAGCAAACATATTTCAAACGAAAGTATACGATATCTCGAAGGTATTCGATACATATTAAGGGCTACTTTCGCATATCTTCAATAATCAACAAATTTAAATGCAGTCTCACTACCAAATATTCTATTCTATTTTGAATATATGGCTCAGTTCCATAAAGACTTAAGAGCACACGTAATTTTAATGCTTGTACCCTGATATATTAAGGACTATTTTTCTGTATATAGCGACTCTGTATACGCTGAGGATATTTGAAAGATCTGTACAGACAGACATACAGACATATAACATACACACAGTTAGACAATTATATATATTATATATAATAAATAGTTAAATTTTTTATTAATTATTAACGATACACATTTTCAGCTGGCACTTAAATTTTTGACCGATTCTGTAGTGGCATCTATTTTGGGATTGGAGAGCAATTCGTTCGAGAATCCAAATAACGTGTTCCAGAAAATCGCAAGTAGTGTTTTTGAGTCGGATTTCTGGGAAGGTTTGACCACTATTTTGTATACAACAGCACCTCTGCTATTGAAGATATTCAAAGTGAAGTAAGATCACACATTTATCAATATAATATTATTTATAATATTTAAATAATTCACAAAACTGCCCCAAGGTTTGTAAAGAAAAATACGGAGAAAGACTTGAGAATGATCGCGCAGAAGATTATGGACAGAAAGAATGATCAGAGTGTCGTGGCCCATGGGATATTTGAAACAATGCTAAAGGAAAATGGTAAATTATGTTCAAATAAAAAAATATGACATTAAATAATTTATATATTTTTATAATAAGCAAGCGAAACCGACATTGCTGCTAGAATGTTTGGATTTTTATCGGAAGGTATAGAAACCAGCAGTGGACTTATAACTTACTCTTTATATGAGGTGAGAATACTAATGATTATTTTGTGTTTTGTACCCCGCCTTTATAACAGCATTCATCTGATTACGTAAATAGTAATTATTTAAAATACACATTGATAATTTATAAATATATTTGTATGACAGCCCATGGGCGTAAAGTAATGGATTCCCAGG
Source organism: Agraylea sexmaculata (assembly GCA_022606485.1). Taxonomy (NCBI): domain Eukaryota; kingdom Metazoa; phylum Arthropoda; class Insecta; order Trichoptera; family Hydroptilidae; genus Agraylea; species Agraylea sexmaculata. Next base: position 22,611 of record JAGTTH010005195.1, on the reverse strand, counting down.
CATACGTCACCGTAAATACGATAGTAGAGTTACTTAGCTACACTTAGGATCGGTTTTTTAATAGTTAATGCCTCGTCTGAGCCTCGGGTGAGGCATTAATTAACAAAAACCCACCAAAAGTACAGCAGAGGAAACCCAATTACCGTCTTTACGGTGTACGTTTATGGCGACGCACGCCTAGGAATCCCAAGCATAAGTCAGCGTGGAGTAAATGTTTTAATCAGCGCTCAACCTTTTAATTGATGAATTATATATTTATATAGGCTAGCCTAAAATTTGAATAGCAAATAGGGGTAAGTGGGCGCTAGAGTACACTGGTACCTGTGTTTCACTGGTAACATTTTCATTAATATCATATTAAGAATTTTATAGATACAAATAAAAATAATGTTCCATTTGCTGTACTTAACACATTTTTTTATTATTATCAGAGCGTGAATTTTTCTCTATTTGTAATTTATTATTGATCTTTAGTTGGCTGCAAATCCTGAAATTCAACAAAGATTAAGAGAAGAATTGGAAACAGCTGCTAAAGCAAATGGAGGGAAAGTCTCATTTGACGACATAAATGGCCTCCCATACTTCAACAAAGTCATTTCAGGTAATAATTTATACTAGGCAATTGTGCGATGGCCTGGGAAACTACTTCATTTAATGAGATTATATCTATAGAAGTGTCATGCGCATTGTTTTCATACTTTGGAAAATGGCCGAGACTACTACATGCGCATATTATACATATATCCACACATACGCTCGCTGTGTTCACCTTAAAATCCGACATTTGAGAGCAACAAGATTGAGACAAATTCACAACGAATGACGCCTCTTTAGGATTTTAATTAATGAAAGATCAACTCTAGAATGATTTCTGTCATGAATTCTTATATATTTTCTGTCATTTCGTCAATAAAAAAATGCCTCAGTGTTAATTAAATGGGTTAATTCATTGAACTTATATATATGGAAATGTCATGCGTATTGTTTTCATACACTGGAACGTGGCCGACACTACTACATGCGCATATTATACATATACTTCACAACTACGCTGGCTGTGGCCACATGTAACACTGTAGTCCCTATAAAATCCGCTTGTCATATTATATGCCGTTGAATATATCAAACAACTTTTAATGAGGCACTTTACCATATTAAGTATAATGTTATAAGAAAGCTTGACAAGTGACAGATAAACAGTACGAGCGGTAAAAGTCATACAAAGCATTAGGTGATATTATTATTATTATTACCAACAGGAAACCTAAGCTGCGTATTTTATTGTATTAATTAATTACTATTAGATAATCCGACACTTGTAGAGGCGCCTATTTTTTCCTCCTTTCATTTTAGTATTTTTCCAACAGTAAACGAGCGGTAAAAGCATCTTTGCCTCCCATGTTTTAGACGTTTTTTAATAACCTAACCAAACTACATATGTATTCCTATTATTACTGCATTAGAAATATTCTAACAATAGTTTTTTTAATACATATTTTTAGAGGTTCAACGTATTTATCCCGCCGCGCTCACAATGGGTAGATTATGCACTGTACAGGAATACAAGCTGGAAGCAAGCGATGGCACTACATTTAATGTTCCTTCAGGAATGCCTGTTATAATTCCACTTTATGCAATACAAATGGACGAGGAATATTTCCCCAATCCCGAAAAGTTCGATCCCGAGAGGTTTAACGAAGATGCTATCGCGAGTAGACACAAAATGGCTTTCATGCCTTTCGGCGAAGGGCCTAGGATTTGCTTAGGTATTTTTGATACTTCAATAAAATGTTAGCGTATCAATAAAGAGTTGCGATAAAAAATATATATATACATTTTTTCCAGGCCAGAGACTCGCATTGGCACAATCTAAAACTGCCATTGCCACTATAATAAGGAACTTCAATATAAAAGTATCACCCAAGACTAAATCCAGACCTCTTCCCATTGATCCGAATGTTCTGGTCATGAGAACTGTCGGAGAAGTGTGGATTAACCTCAGTAAAGTAGCGAAAGATATTTGAAATGTAAATATATTATAATGTTAAACCACCGCAGTTTTATTTCAAGTGATATTGAATGCAATGTTCAGTTTGGAAAACTGTCACCGTTCACCGAAAGGTTTTTGAAATTTAAATATCTACGGTGGAATACGCCATGTCTGAAATATATTAATAGATTTTTATTATTGAGTGTCGAAATAGGATCAGCATTCTATAATAAAGCAGACAAACAGAAGCAAACGAATCAATGCAGTAATAAATTAACTTTAGCTCGCAATCAATTCAAGGGGAGAGCTTCTTCATGTTCCAGACTATCTATCCCGTCTCCTTTTAAATTTGATTTATTAAGCTTCGACTGTTTAAAATAAATAACCCCGGAGAAGCAACAGGCTGCATCCTACATTTTAAGTAATACAATCAAATTATTCGTATTTGCAATGTATTGTCATGAAGACGCTAATATCAAAGCGAGATTAAATGACTGGAAATTTTACACAAAGAGCTATTGTCATGTTTATATAGAGTGATATTCTTCGTTTTCAAGTATTTGTATTAATGCTGTCTCCGGGGAGATTTGTCAATCCATTAGGATTTTGCATACAATTCTATGTATATTCAAATAACGATTGAACAATAATAAACTACAGGTATTATACAAGAAAAATTATTAAATTGATTTTTTCAAAAAAATGTTGTGTAAATATATATGATAAATTTGTGCATCATGTAATTTTAAATGTGTGTTTTGTTATGAATTTCCGAAAAAAGTGTTGACCTAAACTGTCAGTTTCATTTATATGTTTTGGTAACAGGTAAATATATGCCCATAACAAGATATTTAACGACGATAACCAAAAGTTTATTTAAAAAAAAAATTCAATGGAAAAGGGGCGTATTTATTGCGTTTTCCGCCCTTATTACATTACCCCACTCCCTAATTAAGGGGTTGGGTGAAATGTTAATGAATATGGCATTTTTAAAAGTTGCTTATTACTATGAAAATATGTCTCATTTAAAAATGCTGATTTTTCTCTCTTCGTGCCATAATTATTTTTACTTTTCTCAAATAAACGCTTAGTAAAGAAATTGTCATCAACGTTATGATCCATGTATGGAGCAATTTCATAGTCATTTGATTTTTAGTATACTCGATATAAATATTTAGCAATTGATTCTTTCGTATATAACTCGTAGTTGAATGAAAATAATAGTTTATAGTCGTTACACTTTTCAGGATTTTCACATTTATAATTTAAATTTCACGCAAGAATTTCCATTAAACAAAGATATTGGATAGAATATTTTACACGCCCAAGTATAAAATAATATATATAATTGTCTAACTGTCTGTATGTTATATGTCTGTATGTCTGTATGTCTGTATGTCTGTACAGATCAATCTTTCAAATATCCTCAGCGTATACAGAGTCGCTATATACAGAAAAATAGTCCTAAATATATCAGGGTACAAGCATTAAAATTCCGTGTGCTCTTAAGTCTTTATGGAACTGAGCCATATATTCAAAATAGAATAGAATATTTGGTAGTGAGACTGCATTTAAATTTGTTGATTATTGAAGATATGCGAAAGTAGCCTTAATATGTATCGAATACCTTCGTGATATCGTATACTTTCGTTTGAAATATGTTTGCTGTCAGTTTTGTTCTTAATATATGAAATGTAAAAAAATTTGATTTTCAATGATTGTTTAAACTATATAATTGAACATTTTCGAAATAGTAAAATAGTCCTATTTGACCGGCAACTAATGTAGATTCATCCATTATCTATAACACGTTTCATGTCTCTGTCAATAGAAGGTAGTTAATCGTAATCTGTAAAATTTTATATATTCAATTCAAATTTTTTGACACATGAAACGTAATGTTGCCAGGTCTATAAATAATTCAATTTAAATATTTAATCATAATTAATACATATCTAAAATGTCGAAACGGGTATTTTAATGATAATATTATTAAATTAATTTCAAAATAATTTTAGAGATATTTAATAATGCATAATAAATGAAAATTCTCAAAAAAAGTTATATTATTTTATTAATAATTTTAATAAAATTTCAAACTTCTTTCGAATGAAAAAACAAACAACTTATTATCTTCGTATTAAAAACAAATCAGAGCATTTCAAAATATTAAATAATTTCAATATATTTTAGGTGTATTTAATTTGATAATGCATAACAATTTCCACATTTTTATACTTCATTTTTAAAATAAAAAAATTCTTTAAAACTTCTTTAAGGCAAAAATGAAATCAAAACTCAAAGATAAACGTCCTATTAAAAACCAGGCAGAACATAAAAAAACATTAACAAATTGAAAATTTCAATTAAAATTACCCTAGTGAATTATAAAATACATAAAATAGTATCAGTGTGAAGATGTAGTTATATATTAGGTAAATAATCTCAGTTTTATTGGTTAGTTTAAACATCAATTTTGACAGTTCATCCATTAATGATCCGCGACCAACTTCGCGTCGATATGTCGACTCTCCTGTTATTTGCCGAGATATTATTATAGAAAGAAAATTATAAATTTAAACTCACATATGTTGTAGTAGGCAGAGCACAGATGTAGATAAAGATGAGCAGTCCCATCACGAAGAGTTCCCTTCGTCTCCCCAAGGCTCTAGGATATTCATCACATAGGGCAGTTATCATGGCTTCCAAGCCACCGAAAGTACTGTCCAGGCCCAGGGTGATCAGCATCAGGAAGAATATAATGGACCAAAATACAGAACCAGTCATTGTGGCGATGGCTTCTGGATATACGATGAATACAAGTCCTGGACCTTCCAGTCCAACATCCTCGATACTTTTATTTTGAACGTGAGCCATGTACCTGCAAATAAACACAGCTTAAGAAATAATCCAAAGCTTTCATACTAATCAGACTTACCCAAGTACTGAAAATATGACAAATCCTGCCAAGAAGCTGGTGAGGCAGTTGATGGAGCTTGTAAGGATAGCATCTCTATAGCAGTTATTATTGAATTTGTTGTAGCTGGAAAGGGCCAAAAGAGTACCGAACCCAGGACCCAAGGAAAAGAATATCTGAGAAGCGGCGTCTATCCAAACCTAAGAAAATTTTGATTCAATAATAAGTCTAATATCTAGAATTAAAGCACTATAAACAAACCTTCGAATTTTGCAGTTTGTGCCATTCAGGTGTTAAATAATATCTGATACCTTCAGCAGCTCCTGGAAGAGTCACTCCTCGAACAAGTAGAATTATCAATACCACATAAGGAGCCAAAGCCGTTACCCAAACAACCTAATCAACCCAATAAATAAATATATTATTATAATTAAAATATATCTTTAATTGAAGCTAAACTATTTAAGGATAAGCATATTAAAACGAATTTATTGGTAACTCTAATAATGGTCTAAATCAAAATAAAAAATAATTTAAAGAAAAGTTTGAGATATTCAGCAAGGTTTGTCAATGTAAGTAGTGTTGCCATTTTATGTCATCCTATAATCGACGACGACGACCATTTTATTCAAATTGTGTCCATCATCAATGCCCAAATGTCTTTTAATAAAAAATTCTGCTGTTTTTTATTAGGCCGCCAAATCAGGGTATTACTGTGAATATTTCGGTGGGCCATGGTCCCAACAGTCTGTCGACGTACATAGTATTCTTGTTTTATCTTATGGTATAACCGATGAATTCCAAGATGTATAATAATTATGTTTAAATCGCTTAGTTAAAAAAATATACTAAACAATGATTTACAGCGGTATTTACAAAAATGCATACACGATAGTGTCTATGGTTTTGAAGTAAAGGATCTGTCAAAGTGGAGAATTGACAGTGACAGCTGGATTACTCGATTTTGACAGCTGGAATAATTGAATTTGACAGTGAAAGCTGGAATTCTCCACCTTGACAGATCTTTTTTCTCAAGTTAGAGTACATAGTATATGAAAGTATTTGATTATGAGATGAGATAAAATGGACAAATCTTGCTGTAAAACTAGAAAAATCTCAAACTTTTTTAAAAATATTATAAAACAATATAGAAATTTAAGATTTTTACTATTAGTAGAGGTGTCAATAAATTCTTCGTAATATGCTAATTCTTCCCTTTAAATATTGTAACTTCATCAGGAGACTTTTATAATAAATTATACCTTTCCAGTACTACGGACACCTTTCCACAGTGAAAAATAGACAAGAACAAAAACGCCAAATACACAAAGAGCCAAAGATGGTTTTATCGGTCCCATTCTGTCCAATCCGTCTGATTTGTATTGTTCCAATACTTTGCGTCTAAAAATAATCACAGCCCAATTAGTGAGGATTGTAATTTAAATTTAAATAATATGTGCTTACTCGAAGAATTCTTTGGCAGGGCTGGTAGCGTTTGGATTTGCAGGTTGAACTGTGACAGGTGAACATTCGGGAGTATTCCAGGGATTTCCACAACTAGTCCAGGGTAGTTCTTCTTGGAGAGAGGCAAACAGATAGTAGACTGCCCATCCGATTATTGTGTTGTAGTACATCCCCATGTAGACATCAATCAGGCAAATAGCATAGCCCACACCTAAAGATATTAAATACAACAACTAGATATAAATATAAAGATATCGCATGAGTGGTTAGTTCAAGTGGATCAAGTGGCCAAAAACATGAGTTACCTGGCAAACATTATACTGTAAACATGTCTCTTCATATCTTCAGTTATATTTCACAGTAAAATGGGTAAATGCATTGTTACTACATGTCATATGGACTCAAACATACACTCAAATACATCTAGGCTCACTTTTTACCAAACACTACTTCTTTAACATGTTTACAATATTATTAAGTATTGTCACAACCACTCTCAATGGTCATTAGAAATGTATTGAGTGAGGGAGACACACTTATGCCTTTATCGAATAGGAGAGAAGAGTGCAACAGTATGTATACGGGTTACACGAAATTGACACGAATTATTATGAAATGCGATATCTAATGTTTATATCTATGGTTTACTAAATTACCACATGTTTCCCAATGAACCCAATGAACATACAACAATAAGTTAACAGACGTCAAAAACATGGGAGACAACCATGAATTTGTCACTAAAGGTTTCGTATGACTAACTGCTTTTACCGCTCGTACTGTTTATATGTCACTTGTCGGTCTTTCTAATTACATTACACTTAAAGTGTGTAATTAAGAGTGCAACAATACACGAAATTGACAGGAATTATTTATATGCAATATGATATTTAATGTCAATATCTATGATACAATTGAAATAAATAAAAGTGAGGTGTACAGGTTTAAAGCTTTAATCTGTATAAAAGATATCACTCACGTGCGTTTTTAGGGCGAGAAAGCCTTTTATTAGTCTAAATGCCAAATGGGCGTTATTATTTAAAACATATTAACGCACGTGGTGTTTTTTTTATTGCTTATTAAGATTCGTTTTGGGAAAGGCGTATCAATGCGAGACCATCCATAATAGAAGGCCGGAAGTGTATTATAAATATCAAGATGACGGAGCAAGCAGACGAGTTTGAGTGACACCGTAATGTGGAAACACTGTAATTGGTACACTCTGGCCGTAACTGGGTCGCTCACACTCGTATGCTTGGTTCGCCATCTTGATATTTATACATCCAGTTGTATGGCATTCTTATCGGGGGGTAACGATATGTTGCGAATATGAAAAGGGCTTTAATCATTGAACTTTTATCTATAGCGCAGTGCAATATTTAATCATACATTCGAATATGCCCAGTCACGAATACATATACACGCAATAGAATTTGAATTAGTGAGGCGGTGACGCGGTAGAGGCAGCGCCCCAAGCGGCTAGCACACGAAGCTCTTTGGTGCCTATTTCTATACCTCGCCTCATCTGTTCCTGCAATGGTTTTGGCGCCTTTACAAGTATTATTCACATCTCTATTTAACTGAATATGTTATTAATATATTTGAACCATAATGAAATAAATGAATCGCAGTTAAGTGGTTAGAAATAATGCGTGGATCAATTAAAAAGTCTACACTAGGCTTTTTAGATTTTGCAAATATGCATGACTTCAAGTCGGTGTTGCCACCATTGAAAAAAAACACCTTTATACTATATATGTATAATAATTTAACGAGGAAAACAGTGATGTTGTGTCGTAAAAAAGAAATATCGACTTCCTTTTCACGATCGTCAATATTTGTTAATGTCTTATTTTCCCCCATTAAACGGGCACGTTTATTAAAATATTTTTTCATCAGTTTATTTGTTCAACTACATTTATTATTTAATTGAAATTGCGACTGTATCGAGTATCGTTTCCGACATATGTACGTGTACAGAAAAGCCGACAGAGGTGTTTTATTATTTTTTTTCAAAGTCAGCAAAGTTGGTAACGAGGTGACAAAGAAAACGCAACAAGTCAAACTCTCGTTCTTGTCTCATAGGATGGAAAGATGTTCTTTAATTGTGGCACAACCGGTAGATATATAATACTTTGTAGACTTTGTGACGATGCCAATGAGCCACGTTCGACTCCCAGACACGATTTTTATCAACTCGACACTTTTGTATCGTTGCATTTTAATATATATTTTTATTTGATAAATGTGGCGAAGGGACGATTCAAAAGGAAATTAGCGTATAAGATTCGTTTCCAACAATGATGATCTAATTTTAATGTTATTAGTTGAAATACATGCAAAGTGAGCGTGTAACTTGAAATAATAATATGATGAATGGGAGGCTTATTGGTTGAAGCAGACGACAGTCTTGGAAAATCAAATTTAATTTTGATATCATTCAAGAGACGACTCGGTCTTTACTTGCAACTTCTGTCTAACAAATATCATATCGATGGTAGAGAGCATAAATGTAATATGTCCACATTATTTGGAGGTGATGTGCCTTATATGTATAATAATCAAACCACGGCTAAGTCGGTGAAAAAACAAGTTTTCAATTTCATACAATTACACAGCAATACATATTGCTTTATTATGTGGTAAAATGTATTATTCTATTTGAATTAAAGGATATTAAAAGAAAAATCTAATAACATAATAATATTAATACTATTTTTGAAATTTGCATTCAACTTTATAGTTTGTTCCATGAATATAATAATTTATGTATGATATAATGTTTTTGGTAAATATCAGAGACTTGAAATAAAATAATAAAATTGTATCTATAATTGTTGAACGTGTGTGTATGTTATATGTGCGGATCCATCAATCAATCATTAGTGTTACCAGATGGAAGAATAATATTTTATATTTATTTATCTAATATATATATATACAATCATAATAGTAAATCATGAACCATCATCGCCTTGCCATTACAGGAAAAACACAATGCGGCTCGGCAATAATGAAAATTTGTCAGAATTATAGAAAAAGTAAGAATATAAAAAAGTAACAGATATATATAAGAAATAATTGTTTTTTTACAATGAATACATATCTAAAATCTCGAAACGGGTATTTTGATGATAAAAATATTAAGTTAATTTAAAAATAATATAAGAGATATTTATCGGGAGATAATTTAAATATTGTCATGAGTGTTGTCATCATATGAAAACCGTGTTAAATTATTTTATTTATAATTTACTTTGAAAATTCAAACATCTTCTGAATAAAAAAATAAACAACTTATTATCATTATCAAAAATAATTAACAAATTGAAAATTTCAATTAAAATTATCCTAGTATCAAATAATAAGGTAATCGTTGCAGATTTTTGTTGTTTTTTTGAGGGTCGGTTTCTTCAAATATTGAGATACGGAAATATCAGACAGTTGAAAGGTAATCGTTGCAAAGCTCGAATACATCAAAGTACTTCATTAAATCCATTTGGACTTGGTGTGATATTAATAAATCGATGGGTCATTAACACAAAACTTTATCTACAAATCGACAGTTTAATATATATATTTAATCCCGCTCAAGTAAAAGATTGATTTGATCGGTTCCCGATCCCCGATCGATCGTCTTGATCCAGGTTTACTCTGATTTCCTGTATTGTAAGGTAAATACTGATTATTAAGTCGGTGACCTGTGTAACTAGTAATAGTTAAGATCACCGACAGACAATTAATTAACACGTTTTTGGTCAAAAAACAAATATTTAAATAAATATTCCATATTAGCTTTTATTATAATTAATCTTTGAAGGGGTTTCGATAAATGAGTAATAGAAAAGTCTTGACAGGTGATCTAATTAAATATCTTTATTAAAATTTGTTATCGGATGGGGTGAAGTCCTTTGCCACACCTGCAACCTTGATTGAAAACTTTTATAATTCTGGAATGAAAGCTGAATTTATAACGTCATTTTCGGAGGACCTTTTTACGATTCCATTACAACCAGGACGAACCCTCCTCATCTTTTACTTCAACAATTGAGCATTATAAAGATATCATATTTTCAATTATTTTAGAGCTTTGCCGAAAAATATTACTCATCATAAAATATTAAATAGTCATTTGGATATGGCAAAATTTCATCGATTCTTGTTATTTTAATTTCACTCAAAATACAGATGCAATTTCAGACAAAAATCTACAATTAATTTTTATTTCAAAGTCGTGCAGTTTGTGAGATGATATTGAAAAAGTCTTTTCAAACATTGATTTTGAGAAAAATATTTTATATTTAAAAAATAATTTGTATATGCTTTTTAGAAGGTTTTATTTTTAATTCATTGCCTGTCACTATTACTAGTGACACAAATACCTCAGTATTTTCCATAAAATCCAGGAAATTGTGAAACAAGTGAAAAAGTGAACCTGAATCAAGACGACATATATATATATATATATATTTTTTTTTTTTGAGCGGGTTTTTTTAGTAAGTAATATAAAAAATAAAATACTATTAACCATAAATACATGGTGTTTCTGCCAAAAAAAACGTTGAAATTCCTCATTGATCAATAACAATATACTGACAAGTATAAAAAATCACTCATACCATAAAAAAATGCATATATATATATAAATATATATATATATATTACATATATATATATAAATATATATATATATATATATATATATATATATATATATATATATATATATATATATATATATATATATATATATATATATTTAAGTAAAACAATAGAATGCGTCCATTTTTCAGGGTAATCTAGTTTATTAATAAATGTTTTATATAGATTTATTATTATTATGAAAACTTTCTATTGTTTTATTGTATGAAGTCTTTCTGTAAAATATTTGTGAACAGCACTCAGCGATGATATTTTTTTTTTATTTAAATATGCGCATTCGCCCAAAGGATAATAATAGCTTGGGGTGTTTGCGCAATTCTCAATTTGTCAAATCGGGGAGTTAATCGAATATGTGAGATGGAATAAGAGACAATTGTTATGAATTGATCGTTGGGCATGTGAATGTGGTGATTGAATGAATCTAAATTCAAAATCAAAGGGCGGTCAGTGGGCTGGAAGAATTTACCGAAAAAACAATTTATCCAGGCCCCCTCATTCGGCTAAAAAGCCTTCCATCCAGCACCTGGCTTATATTTATTTATAAGGCTGCATGTGGTTAGCCAATGACTCCTCCTCCCTTCATACATATGTATTCCTGTGTCCGTTCCTTATCTCCTCAAGACACTTGACTCGGCACCACTGACTCGGCAATAAAACCTTATAAATAATCACGCCACTAGTCTCCTCCCCCATTGCCGATGATTACATTTTATAAACAAACCACTGCTTGATATGCCGCCTTACTATTTCAGAAACAAGGGCGCGTTTACCCCTAAATAATTTCACAGAGTCTCTCCCAATCAGTGATAATTATCCACACATGCCCTGAGAAGGTTTTTATGAAGGGAATATCTGTCGGTGATCTTAACTATAAATAAATACTGTGACGCCTTCCCTATTGGCGGGAGTCCCTTTATAAGGGGTTGGCCAGGCCACCTTGGCCTTTACGGGAGAATACAGTAGAGATGGTTTCCCAGGCCACCACAAAGCAATGACTACTTAAGATCTAGTTTGCTAAGCTAGATCTACCAAGTGACTCGAACCCGAATCCGTTATACTAACCACTGGGCCACAAGGCGGCTCTTTTAAGTATTCCAAAAGCAGGAAATATTTATAATTATTAGTTAATAACTATATATTACAAAGACCTGAAGGGATTTTATTAAAATTATTCCTGATCTCCATCGTAATAACATCCAGTCATAATAACTTTATTTTTTACTTGAGCGGGATTTGAATCCATGATCACAGTATTTAGAATTATAGCCATGCAATTTTTCCCCTGAGCTGTTATTTTATTTTATTTTGTATACACCCAGAGAGACTTTTTTTCCAAATTTTGGGAAAAACACATGTCACCGACTTAATTATCAGTATTTACCTTACAATACAGGAAATCAGAGTAAACCTAGATTGAGAAGATCGATCGGGATTTTATTAATATTATTAAGTCGTAATAACCGATCTAATCAATATTATTTTTGACTTGAGCGGAAAAAAATTGCATAGCATACAAATTGAATGTTTAGGAAAACTGCTAAAAAAGAACACATTCTTATGACATCAACTCAAGTATTATTTAAATACCCTTTCATTGAAATTGAACAAATGTATATTTTAAATTGTTTGTTTGTATAAATAACTATCTGGCAATATTATTATTATAAATTTGTATATATTTTTTAACCAAAAATGCAATTAGCAATAAAATCATGCGGTGAATGTTAAAAATGGCGTCTCGCAATAACGAAGTCTACTATATTTAATTTCAATTAACCTTTTAAAAGTAATAATATTTTATATACAGCCTTTGAAGGCGATTATTATTCATCCAAAAAATGATAAACTATTCACCACATTAATATATTTGGCAGTATAATCTTAGTTTGACCTAGTAAATGTGTGAAGGATGGGGGCGCCGAGGAAGTCTGATGTGTAGTATTTGTACATCCCTCAAAAGGTTTCAGTGTCGAGTTCACCCCTTTGAATGTGAATAATCCTTCACTTTTCTATTATTTAAGTAAAATAAATGCAAGCATTGGAGATAGTTGAGGCTGTCGTAGACACTTCATGCGGGCTATGATAATTTAATACCAGATTATATCACCCTTGCATGTCTGTCTACGATTATTAAATGGACAAATTATTATTATGGTTTATTAAATGAGAATAAATCGACAGTTAAAAGTAACTGAGGTCATTTTAATTGAAATTTTCAATTTGTTTAATGTTTTTTCATGTTCTGCTTGGTTTTTTAATGTGGAATTGTTATGCATTATCAAATTAAATACACCTAAAAATATCTTGAAATTATTTAATATTTTTAAATGCTCTGATTTGTTTTTAATACGAAGATAATAAGTTGTTTGTTTTTTAATTCGAAAGAAGTTTGAATTTTTTTATTTAAATTATTAATAAAATAATATAACGCGGTTTTCATATGATGACAACACTCATCACAATATTTAAAAGCGAGTTTCCCGATAAATACTGTTTTTTGAGAATTGTCATTTATTATGCATTATAAAATATCTCTAATATTATTTTGAAAATAATTTAATAATATTATCATTAAAATACCCGTTTCGAGATTTTAGATATGTATTAATTGTAATAAAATAGTATTCTTCCATTTGGTAACATTGACTGTCATGCGTCACTCCGTTTGAATATTATTTATAATATATAAAATTTTACGATTAAATACCTTATATTGGTGCTACATCTCATATGTGCCTGTTATGGTTTTTTAAACTATTATTGGTTTCTCTATATATTAATATACAAGCTCATTAGTTGTCTCTAATTAAGCTTAAAAAGTGATTTAATATAAATCGTCTGCTCCAGCGTATAATATCGTAAGTGCAAAAAAATCTTTGTGCTCTTAAGTCTTTATCGAACTGAGCTACATATTCAATCTGGTAACACTGCCTGTCACGTGTCACTCGGTTTAATTATTATTTATAACATATAATAGTTTACGATTAACTGCTTTCTATTGACAGAGACATGAAATGTGTTATAGATAATGGATGAATCTACATTAGTTGCCGGTCAAATAGGACCATTTTACTATTTCGAAAAAGTCTCATTTTATAGGTTAAGTGATGTTTTCAAATGACTTTTTTTTGAACTTCATACATTGGAATAGCTTCTAATTTCCGATATAATATAGTGTTTGTTCCAGTCAGATGTATTAATTGTAGTAAAATAATTCTATAAAATATTATTCTTCCATCTGGTAACACTGATGGTTGAGGGAACTGTACATATAACATACACACAAGCTTTAATAAATTATATATGGTGTTAGTACATATTATCTATGAAGATGGAGTAGTTTGTTAGTGAGTAATGGAGGGTTTTCAGGTTGATCCATTGTTTCCGCCGCATATAACTAACCTTCAAACTCAACAAGATTCCGCACATTCCAGGACTGAATTCCACAAGTTGAATATTCAGCCTTGTGATGATGGAAATTATGATGGCAGAAAAGTGTAACTTGTCGTAAAAACTAGCACCATTTCGGAGAGTGATTGCCTCGAAAAATATATACGCAAGGTGAAAATTAAGCGGGATTGATTTTTTTTTAATTTAAAAATAATGTGTAGTTGGAGCGGTCTTTAAATGAGGTTATGTGGTGGACACTTGTAGCTCCTGGTTTGAAGTGGAAAAGCTGATTGCGATGGTCTTGGCTTTTTCAATGTTTGCCAACTGGTCTTTCAGTGTCTGAACAACTATTTTATTCCCGACGTTTCCCCCTTTCCACCATCAAAGGACAACCTTCTTTCAGTCTCCATAATTATATGTAATTCGCTTTGTCTCCGAGAACTTCTGACGGAAATCGTATTCAACTGTGTCAAATGACAACGACTGACTTAAGCATAATGAATCGAGTCTCATACATTTTATTTTGAAATCCCATAAAAATACTATGGTATTATGAATAGCATAGTGTTGAAAAATAACTAAATAAATATAATTTATCCACAGTATTCCTCATCCAATTATATATTTTATTCTTAGAAAAGGCTACAACGACTTGGCAACGCATTTGCGAACCTGTATGAACTCTTTTCCACCAATTCTGCCACCTAAAGGGCTTGTTTAGGAGCGACATTATATAGTAACACATAAATGATTGCTTCCTACAGCTTACTTTATTTTATGTTTATTTTATTTTATATACATTCTATGTATACATTTTATACATTTGAGCGTTTATATGCAAATAAATAAATTAAAAAATGAACGTATGGGAAAAAAACGAGTGTTTCATATAACGATGTATAAATATAAAGATGGCGGACCAAGTAGACGAGACAAAAAAAATGTCAGTTGGTGTGAATTCTCGATAAAGGTGTATATTTCTCTTCATTACTGTTTTTTAAACACTGTTAATCACCTTGATTGCAGTGTTACCTCACTCGACTCGCGAAACTCATCTGCTTGGTCCGTCATCTTGATATTGATACATCCACTTATGTGGCTTGCTAATATATCGGTAGTAATGATTACTCTCATGAAAGATTTCATTGTATAATTAAAAGCTTAAGAAACATTGTTGCTTTAATTATTTTTAAATATTTGGCAATTTCAAGTCAATTTCAGTGTCTTTTTTAATACATTTATTCACAAAAACGGATTTGATACATTGTTAAACGTTTGCATAAAGTCGAGTTCTATTAAAGTTAAGTAGCCTGCTTGCTTTTTTATAATGATTGCTTACATGCAGTTACCTTAGGTTCATATTCCGGCACTCGAGACAAATTAGGTTAAGTTTGTAAATTTAATGAATCGCTACGTAAAAACCCTATTCTTATTTGTTAAGTATTTTCTTATAAAACGACGAAAAATTTCATTTTAGTTTTTTTCCCGCTTAGAATTATAACTGGTTTCACAATAAAAAATAGTGTAATTTTTTTATTATTATTCCTTAAAATTGCTTTTGGAATCAGGTTTAGGTCGCCATATTGGAATCAGCTGTTTCTCTGAAGTACGTAGGAGTAGGTGTCGTGTGTGATTCATTTATAATAATAATTAAAAAATCACTTATTTAAGCTAATATATATAAAATAATGGAATCTTAATTTATATCATATAATATACATATGTATACCAATTTATCGTCTTGATCCAGGTTTACTCTGATTTCCTGTATTGTAAGGTAAATACTGATTATTAAGTCGGTGACTAGTAATAGTTAAGATCACCGACAGACAATTAATTAACACGTTGTTGTGTATAAAAAAACAAATTTGTAGAAACTCTCTCGTGTATTTTTCGCATGATTTAATGCCATTTTGTGTAAACTGTTGATTAAATTGCAATGGTTTTAAAAAATGTGTGTGGTTTTAAGTCTGCGTCTTTCAGCTTAAATTTTTGTCTTCCCTGTAAAGTAAGCATAGAAAGCCGACGAAAAAATGCGCTTCATGGGAGTGACATCTTGTTTCTTAAATGAAATGGTTTTCTTACCTTTAAGAGCCGGACAAATCCTCTTCCAGATGGTCAGACAGCCGCAGCGATGGAATTGACCAAGGGCCAGCTCCAGGTAGAATAGAGGTAGACCCCCGAATATCAGCATTATGCAGTAGGGAATGAGGAAAGCGCCTACAATTATAATTAACGCCTGTTAAATGTTGGCCTAATGAATAAAGTTATACAATGCTGACCTCCCCCGTTTTGGTAACAGATGTAAGGGAATCTCCAGACGTTGCCCAAGTCCACAGCAAACCCGATTACAGCCAACAGGAACTCCACTTTCTTATCCCAGGTCTCGCGGTGTCGTTCAGGTGTTAAAGACACCACCACTACTTTACTTGTCTGATCAAAAATATATATTATATTACACAATACATCGTACCACTATTTTATATAATTTAATTAAGTTGATTGGCCGCAGTTATATAAAATCCAGATCACCATTTTAATAGGTATGATTACTACTTATGGCATAATCCCAAAATTTAAACACTGACGCCATGATTAAATCCTGCATATTTATTATAAAACATTTTTTATAACTTGACAATGTGTAATTAATTATTAATGTCATAATATTGTATGTCATGCATACATAGCGCGAGTTATTGGAATATAGACAAATTGTAATTATACAATATTTTGACGTATTTAAAATTATGACACATAAAAAGAAACACAGAGACGAGATAAACTGTTGTGATTGGTCACAACATGATTGGA
Source organism: Agraylea sexmaculata (assembly GCA_022606485.1). Lineage (NCBI taxonomy): Eukaryota > Metazoa > Arthropoda > Insecta > Trichoptera > Hydroptilidae > Agraylea > Agraylea sexmaculata. The sequence continues at coordinate 5,374 of JAGTTH010005195.1, read as the reverse complement.
TTTCACAATTTTCACATTTGATACACAAATATAACAAACAAAGCATATGTTCGTAGAGTAAATTTTAAACTTTAATAAATAATACATGCATACATAGCGCAAGCTTAGGAAATTTAAATAAACTATTAAACATGAGTTAATTTAAAATCCAAACTTAGTATAATAGTATAATAGTATTTTAAGTAATTTCAATTTTAAAAACATTTGGTCAAATATATAAAAACAAGTAAATAATATAAATAACGATAAGGTAATTTTTGTTTCACATGTTTGAAGAGCAAATGTCAAATGATCGTATGAAAATGAACGATATTCTATGAATATTTATAAATACTTTGCACCACACGAAAGAGTAGATATTTTTAAGATGGATGGTGTTTTGATATGCAAGATTGATTGCAAATATTTACTTTAGTAAACACCGTCTTTCAAATGAAAAGCTCAGGGAAGAGTGCAAATATTTGACATGGTGAATATCTCGATCGTGTTTTTGATGATATGAAAATATGTGATTTATTACTGGTTGGTTATCCTTGTTCCTGGGAGCTGGTGGCGGGGTGTCCTGTTGCTGCATTTGAGTGTAGCCACCCCCGCCTTCGGTCATGTCAGAGGCACCGCCCTCCACTTCTGCAGCCGCCGCCCCCGTGGAGCCATTCAGCGAGCCCGCCTCCGAACATACCTGAAATATTGTGAAAACGACCCCAAGATAATCATTTCATCAGTCTTCTAAGCCTCCTTTCATGTACAACCCGCATAACGCAAGGGTGACAGCCTCAGCAATGCCAAGTTTAACAATGAATTAAATCCAAAACAATTTCAATCACATACGATTGATCTTTAAAAATACCACGAGTTGTTTCTTGGACACGAGAAAACTTTTTCAATAAAACACAGAAAAGGAGTTGAATTAAAGCATGAGGAGAAATAATGTCAAGTCTTGTAATTGTGAAAGAAACTTATTTTTTAGAAAAACTCCCGAAATCAATCGTTGCGCCTCAATATAGGCAAACACAACAACATTTTAAAAGAAAAATCCAGGTTTTTCACTTCAAATTCACTGATAATTTTATAAAAAAGGATATTGTATAACATTTGGGCAAATAAATTTGTTCATTAAAATTTCTAAAAGGTTTAATTAAAAAAAAAATACTTTTTTAAATACTTTTTTTGTTGTTGAATGTTGTTCTGTTTGCCTATATTTAGGCGCGATGGTTAATGTCTTTTATTAAAAAATATGATTTTAGCATCGAATTGTGAGTGTGAATTGTGTAAGTAAAATATAAATAGAAAAATGTATGTATATTTATAAGTTTTTATTTGATGCCTGAAGTGGCGATAGCGAAAGAGTTTATAAAGCCTTTAAATTCCTCTGGCATATTGCATTCGCCCCAATTGACAGTGCACTATTTCCATTATGCAAGTTTTTCCATATTCACCACCCGTTTTCATTCACAAAACATCTATTTATATTACACTGATTTTCGCTGTGATTACAATTGTACCAAAAACGTTTAATTCGAAACTTGGTTTTATGGCGTGATCGTAAAATGGGTTTTGTCACTAGAATATTTCAATGAGCACCTGAAAAACGCTTTATCTGTCCTTTGAAGCGAAACGACTGTAAAACAAATTACAACACGACAATCGAATATTTGACCTGTCGATTTGACAAACGAGACTATGTAGATTTAAAATGTTTCTTGTCATTTATGATAAATATAGGTCGATAAATTACAATGTACACCTTTCAATAAAGGAAGCTTCTTTAAGTCAAAGTATTTGTTAATAATTTTTATATAACTGATATTATATAAATTATAGAAGTAAATTGACACAAATTATTGAGTAATATTGTATGTCACAGTTAAATAAGGTTACTTACATTTTATAATTCAGGAAATCAAAGTAAACTTGAATCAATCGATCGGGATTGTATAAAAAAATCCTACTTACCACTCTATGAAATGGAATAAATTTTGACTTTATTATTTTAACATAATCATAGGTTTTTAATGACCATAATTTTTTATATTTATTTAAATTTTAATTTTTGTAATATAAACAATCCAATGTCTTTGTTCAATTTAGTTTTTAAATGGGTGCAATTAAAATAAAATAAAATATCGAATTTGATACAGAAAACACATATAATTAAAAATAACCTTTACTCATTTTTAAAAGTACATAGTCAGAGATATAAATTTCAATATGATATATTAATAAAAAATTGTAATAAAAAACTAAGCAGGCTTTAAAACCCCGTCGCTCAGTTAAAAGTGGAGATGTAGTATATTGTATATTTGAAGAACATTCGAAATAGTAGTGTTTTTTTTACATTGTCACATTCCGAGAACAGGTGACCGAGCACGATGAGTTTATTTGTCTGTATATATTGGACACTTTTGACATCAGTCGACTGGTATTTTATAGTTATAGGAAAATCAGAGGATAGTTTAGTCTATAAAGAGCATTCTTGTATATAAAGTAGTAACGAACTCGGAACAGTCGTTCGAATTTCCGTCTAAAAAGACAACCGAAGATAATAATCGACCGATGCTTTCTGTATACATCAATTGACGTGTTTTAATATTTTTTAAACAAATTCTTACTCTAAATATTAATTTTTAAACAAATATATTGCATAGTACAACAAAAAAATAAACAATTCTCTTGATGTCTTAAGGAGCCATTAAAAATATTGTTTAAATTAAAAAAAAATGTATTTTTCAACTTGTGCACTCTCCTTCACTTATGAAATTACTAAATTTAATATATTAAAAGTTATTTTTTTTTTAAATTATATTAAAATACGGAGTATCTACGTTGGTTTGACGTGAACACAAAACAATTTATATATATATTTTTAAATTCAAATCGACGTATCAAAATTACCTAAATGTATTTTTTTAAAGATTAGATCTGGAGAATATAAATTAATTATCATATATTTTAATATTGATTGTAATAAACTGGATCAGAGTGTATTTACCTCTTTTTTCATATTTTTGTCTGGATTTCGGACTATTTTTTAAGTGCAATCAAACAAAATTTTAAGTGTCCCTTGGGGTTAATGGGGTATTATAAATAATATTAAATAAATAGTTTTATAAAAGCTAATAAAATGGAGGATAAATACTGTGAATATATAAAATTATTTGATCTGAAGGACTGTACTAACTAGTTTCAATTATGATTTTACACATATAACTATTCAATTCGTATTTGGTAGACGCGCTTTTTTAACATTCATCGTTATATTTAATTGCAAATTACGTATTTAATTTAAAGGAAAATGTATTAATGATATAGTAAGATGGTAATTTATTAAGTTTGTCATAATTTTAAGTAGTTATAAATAAATATCGTGACGCCTTCCCTATTGACGGGAGTCCCTTTATAAGGGGTTGGCCAGGCCACCTTGGCCTTTACGGGAGAATATAGTAGAGATGGTTTCCCAGGCCACCACACAGCAATGAGTACTTAAGATCTAGTTTGCTAAGCTAGATCTACCAAGTGACTCCGGTGCCGTGAATCGAACCTGGGAGTCTTCACTCACGAATCCTTTACACTAACCACTGGGCCACAAGGCGGCTCTAAGTATTGTATTATTAAGTAGTTATTAAGTGAAAAAAAAATTATACAGATCTTTTTGGCTACGCGGCGCGGTGTAGTCTAACTATTTATAGTATATCTGGCTATAAAATTGTTAAAAAATGCGTATATGGTAACGATTATTGTATGGATGAATTCCTTATTTTAAGTATTCTATTGATTTTTTCAAAAAGCAATGATGATGGGTTTACCTTTGGCGGGAGCAGTCGTCAGCGTTCAGGCGTGAGGCCGGCTGCATCGAACCTGAGTAGTTGAGTCATGGTTTTAGTAGTGAAGGGTGGTTTTCCTGGATGGAGTAGTTATGGGGTGTGTTGAATGGTTGGCTGTCGGCAACACACTGTGCTGTGTTCTTGGCCTGGTGTGTCTTACTAATACTAGTACTACTAGTATTACCACCACCACTGCCACTGTTACTACCCTCCATCATCACAAGGGCGGGTCATGCACGATACCTGTTGATTTTCACAAATTATTACAAGACCACCATTGCTTTATTTCATAAATATATACAGTGAAGATCACACTTGAGACTTTTTATTATTTTTTTTTTAAATTATTATTAAGAGAAAACAGTCGTCTGGAATACCAGAAAACCTACATCTCTGATGGAGCTTTTTTGAGAGGGTTTTTCTTACACAACAACGAGTTAATTGTCTGTCGGTGAATAATTATAATTATTACTTAATAACTAGTTACACAGACCTGAAGGGATTTTATTAATAATATTCCTCATCTCATAATAATAACCTTATTTTTTACTTGAGCGGGATTTGAATTTGGATTTACCATGTAACTTTTCCCCTGAGCTGTTATTTTATTTTATTTTGTATACACCCAGAGGGGCTTTTTTTCCAAATTTTGGTTTTTTAGACACAACAATGTGTTAATTAATTGTGTGTCGGTGATCTTAACTATTACTAGTTACACAGGTCACCGACTTAATAATCAGTATTTACCTTACAATACAGGAAATCAGAGTAAACCTGGATCAAGACGATCGATCGGGATTTTATTAATATTATTTTAGATCTCCCAGTCGCAATAACCAATCAAATCAATTAAAAATTTCTTGACTTAAGCGGGATTTCAACCCATGACCATGATTGGTTAAACCGTTAAAATTTCATATATTTACAGATTGTTTAACCCATTTAGGACAGATGATGCAATAGCGCACATTTACTTATATATACCCGGTTGGCCCGGTCTGTTGCTGCACTCAGGTTTATAAATTCTCAATCGTTCTCCATTCACTCCTGTCCTTGCATATCTCCCTTGATTGCTCTAGATTAATTATTCTATTGATACATCTTCTTTTATTCTTGGTGCTCCTAACATATTTTTGAAAAGTTTTAAGCAATTCGTTATTTTTTTATCGAATTTTAAAAACCTTTTAAATTTGCTATCATTCGAAAAGTTTGAAATTAATCTACACATTTATGAAATAAACTATGACTATTCTTTATGTCTTATGTGTGTAGATCAAACGTGAAACTTTAGATACTCGGAGAGACCAACTAACTTACCGAAAACGGTTGTGATTGATGATATTACGCTAGGATATCTTTTGTACCTTTATTATATACTTTTTGTACTAAAAAAAACTTACTTGTTCGTAAAAAGCTATGTAAATAAATAAATAATATATATTTATTTATTTATTTACGCTCCGAAGAGCTTTTTTTATTTTTAGAAAGGGTCTTTTCGAGAGGGTTTTTTATACACAACAACGTGATAATTGTCTGTCGGTGATCTTAACTAT
>JAGTTH010005193.1:0-24928 GCA_022606485.1 Agraylea sexmaculata | reverse complement strand
AAGACGAAAAAAGAGAATAAGAGATTCGAAAATAAGGGTGGAGAAAGGCGAAAAAAAAACGTTGGCGACGCCAAATAAAATTATTGGAGCGCAAAAATGCTGATTCATTTGAAATGCTCAAATGAGTTGGCAACGGTGAAAAAATAATACTGGCTGATTTTTTTAATATTTATTTTTCGTGAATTTTTATGACCGACGACTTTTTCAAAGAGCTAATATTTAGATGGACTTATTTCATTTGAATTGAAATATTTCAGACACTTGATGAATTTATTTATTTTGAAAATTTCCACCAAAAAAGTAAAAAAAAACTATATTTTTTATTAATTTAAAAATAATTAAAAAAACAATAGTTCTTTTAAAATCAGCTGTTTCTGTGAAGTACTCAGTAGTATGTCACGTGTGTCATCAAAATTATTTAATATTTTTTTCACTTTTTTTGCGAAACAGTCCATCATGTATACGAGCATTTGTACAGATTTTTTAATATTTTATAAATATTATGAAAAAAAAAACAAATAACCTATTACCAGCGTAATAGCTCAGTGGGTAAGATGCGTGGATACAAATACAGTGGTCATGTGTTCAAATCCCGCTCAAGTCAATTTTTTAAAATTAATTTTAATCAGTTATGGGAGATCGGGAATAATATTATTAAAATCCCGTTCGATCGTTTGATCCAGGTTTACTCTGATTTCCTGTATTGTAAGGTAAATACTGATAAGTCGGTGAACTGTGTAACTAGTAATAGTTAAGATCACCGACAGAAAATGAATTAACACATTGTCGAGTAAATAAAACAAAATATGTCAAAAACACCCCCAGGGCGTATATTATAATAATAAATAAATAAATATTTTGTCCAAAGATTATTTAATTCCAAAATGACGCAAGTAACATACAATTTTCAAATAAATCCATACTTTTTGCCCACATATAATAATATTCATAAAAATATCGTCTTGATCCAGGTTTACTCTGATTTCCAGTATTGTAAGGTAAATACTGAGGCAATTATTAAATCTGTGTAATTGACTAATGAATAATAGTTAAGATCATCAACAGATAATGAATTAAAATATTGTTGCCTCCAAATAAACGACTTTTAAAAAGATGAATTTTTATAAATAAATATACAAAAAATATCAAGATACTTCATAATAATATTAATCGAAATATTTCAAAAAAGCCTCTCATAAAAAGAAAAATAAATAGATCTTTCTCCAATAATACAAGTCATAAAATTACAGAACACTTGGAATATAATACTTGTTGAGTCCCTTAATTTCAGATAAAACGTATTTGAATTGGAGACAATAAATAAGTTTGTTGGATAAAATATGTTTTCGTATTAGCAGTGAAGAGATTTATAGATCTCCCCTGGGCTAACAATAGTCTTTGGTCTTTTAGTAGAAGCATGAAGATTTGACTTTTATTTGTGTCATTAGCGAAAAGTGCTTTCAAACGAGTCTCCAACATTGGAGAACATCAATTACCTTAAATAAAAAAACACAGGTTTTATAGTTTCAGGTTGAAACAGCCGCAGGCTTTCATTTTTAACGTTCGACTTTGTACAAAGAAGAAAAACCACAAATCACATTTATGGCGGAAACTAATATCGCGATGCATCCACTCTAACAATTTTGTCGGAACTAAATTAAAACGTTAAATAACCTGAAACTCTCCTATCTAAAACTCTAACATTTGTTATATTTATTTCAGTATTTGAACCACCAAAAAGTATCGCTTTACATGGGAAGCAAACATTCAATATATATGCTAATGAAACTTTTCAGCCATTTTACAGGATTCTATCGTGCAAAATATGTAATAAATATTTCACAATTCGTGAAACATGAAACCGCAAAAGGAATGCGATATTCAATAGAAATTGTGTGTATATTTTGATTGCAAATACCGATTATGTGTTAATTATACGCGTTTTGGTATGTTTTGCTTATCGTAAATGTATTTATAATACAATATTTTTTATAGAATACAAACTTAACTAGTGATATTTATACAATATTTTTTTCATTTATATATTAAATGGTTTGGTCAAAATTTACGTTAAATACAAAGACAGAATGTATCAAGCGCCTGACTTTCCCTCTTTTTATACAAATTATGATCAAACTATTAAGTTTATAACAACATTATTGAAGAAATGTAAACAATTAAATATTGTTCTTAAAAATCTAGAGTATCAGTAAAATACATCTATATCTTTAAATATATCTCCGTTATTACTAAAAAGTTACTGCAGCGTATTTTAACCACTATCTTCTAAGAAAAACTTCTGTGCTAAAATGATAATTTATTAAAAAAGATTGTGAAGCAATATTGACCATAAGTAAGAAAGAGGAAATCATCAATAAATATATCAATCAATCATTTAAAGTCATTAACCAATTTATAACAAAAAGGAACAAACAGTTCATAATTAAATAAAAATAAGGTTTTCTCCTCTGATTTAGGGTAGGGTAGATTTAAAACATCAATGAAGTTTTAATATGTTTTTTTTTCTTTCAACCGAAATATATTGAAAGACTCATATTTGTGAGTTTATTTTTTCACATAATATTCCCTATTTGTACAAATATTCGTTGTCACGTTGTATGAGTATTCTGGTAAATAGGGCGAGGTTATAAAATTGATATATGACATTTAATATGGGCACAGGACACATACACACATCCCATACTCCATATTATTATTATTTGTCTAAATATGGGAAAAATACCATTACAGAACTGGGGAAAAATATACACAATTATTGCCATGTGGTGAAATTTTTTTGATTCCTCTATAAGTATATTGTACGCCTAAATCTTATTTTGATAAAAAATTATATCTAAATTTCTTATCATTTAATTAATAACACGGCATGCTTTATAGATATATTAAAAAGCAAATGGAGGTAATTGGTCCTCATGATTCATAAGAACTAAAATTAATTTAACTTCCTTTTTTCTGTACGATATTCTTCATATAAAAGAAATACCCACCAGCGCACAAATATTAACAAACGATTAAAGCATTTATATATAGTTGTCATAAAAACAGTATTAAAGTTGTCATATACTTTTTTTAAATTTAATTTTGGTAAGCTCTGCTTTAGAATGTAAAGAGCCAAAAAATTATATATTTTCGCTTCAATAAATATAATAATTAAGGCGTATTAATTAATATCATGTTAGGCGAAAATAAATATTTTGTCATAAAAAGAAAACTGTAGCTGTGAAATTGAGGTTGAAAAATACATTTATAATTTTTTAATAATCCCAAAAATAAAACAAAAAATCTATTTTTAACCTTTCAACGGAATTTAAAAAAAAATGGCAAGCGCATTTCATTCTGCTCATATTGATCCAAAATAAAAATGATTGTAGCTTAAATGATACTGTTTCATATTTTTCAAGGGTAATGAAATGAATTTTATATTTTGAATAAAAACAATATTCAAGTCAAACTGTTGATTATTTCCAATATTCATTTTGTTATAAATAAGATTCATTTCCCTATTCGAGCAATGTTCCTTGGCATAAAGGTGGGTTGTTCAAAGTTATTGTATACATTTTAGAATGCAATATATTCAGTCACGTAGTTTTTTGCAAGTTTTATATAAAAGAGGCGTGTACGTGATGGTTTTTGTAGGAAGGAAATCGTTCGTAACTCAGAAGAGGCTCCACTATACAATAAATATTATCGTAAACATGCCCTATCGTAATTCTAAAATGCAACACATTCCCCCTTCGCCAATATAAACACTAAAATATCTAAATAGGTATTAGGGGGGCTTACACTGATGCTTGTTTGTGAATTGAGTTATATTTTATATGGGTCTATGAACAGAAAATTTCATAAATACAATTCAATATGAATACAAACGAGTGAACTTACTCGAAAATTTATTGACTATATTTTTTTGTTATAAATTTAAAAGTTCACCATATTACTTTTGGGTAGAAGGCCATAAACTAATTCATAAATATTTTAATTAATTAATTAATTTATTAATCAAAAATCTTGCTCCGCTCTTTTAAAATATATATGGGTTGGTTTGCCAAAACCTACACCTTACTTGACAAATTCGTATTTTCGTAGTCCTCGTGTATTGTCAATTGATTGGTTTAAGGTATCGATAAATATTTGTTCAAAAACAGTTTAATTAATTTATTTAATTATCAAAAATCTTTGTTATTTACAAATACAATGCAATAAATTATGGCAGCCTTCTCAACAAAGATGGTCTGTCAAGTGTCAGGTACGGTCTATCATATTTAATGAAAGATTCTTTCAGGGGTACATCTCTTAATGGCAATAAATGAATAGCTAAAATAAATAAATAATTATTAATATTTAAATTTTAAAATAAAATAATATATAAACTTACGTGCTGAAGGAGGGAGTCCCCATCTCACATAGGTTTGTTTGGGAGTTTCAACGAAATCATAAGATTTTGGATGAATCGGTGTATATTCGTAAGGATTGTGAATATTAAAATCGAGTGTTCTTTGATCCAGCAATCTCCTCAGTGGATAATAAGAATCCAAATATTTGTGATTTGAAAGTAATGAAGAGGGAAGAGAATGGTAGTATTTATAAGTTTCGACATTTTCAGGTGCCCCATAAGAATAACCAGCAACAGACAACAAAGCCAACAATCCGAACACAACCTGAAAATTCAGCAATTTGTATTAAATTTCAGCATATTTCAATAAAACTTGAACAAACCTTTGATGCCATTGTATGATATATTTTGACACTTGAAATGTGACTGAATAATCAATCAAAGAAGTATTGTTTTTATACTACATTTAAAGACCTTTGTCATTACGAAAAAATATTATAGTTCATTCATGCAAACTGAATGTTAAATATATTTTTAATGAAATATCAATTTGTATGTGACCTTTTTACAAATCAAAAATCAATTAAGACATTGATAAAAAGATTCACCGAGTAATTAATATTTATAGCGATAAGATTGATGATGGTTTTTGTTACATAAAATTATATTATTTATCTTTTTTCTTTAATTATACAAATTTAACAATATACAATAAAGATCCCCAAACTAAAGGAAATATAATTTCGAAAATATTTATTAAAATTTAAAAAAATCTTCGTAATTTTCGAGATATACATATATAATACAAATGAATATTTTTAAAAAATGCTAATAATTAGTCTTATATGTTTTTTGTTCTTTTATTTTTTATTTCTTATATTTTCAAAACGACCATTATTTTGTATAATAAATGACAAAGCTGTTTTCACTCATTTCAAAGGAAAAACTATTCATATAAAAATTTGATTACCTAATATTGGGTAAGTAATTAACAGAATATTGATATTTTTTTAAATTTATATTTTTGAGAGAATACTCCGATTTTTTTGTTATTAATATGTGAAATTATGGAAACGGTTCATGTGGAGAGGACTGATAAAAATAAGATTTATAAAAACGGCAATCGGATTTGCGGGGTTGTGATGGCAATAATCCATCCCTAAAATATTATATAATAATCTACCGTTATTCAGAAAAGGTCTACCCCGTCCATTGATTGAAAAATACAATACAACAGGATCAAGTCTTCGATTCTATTTGTTTAGCGAGGCGAGATGGAATTTTATTAAGGCTGATATAAACATAGATTTTTTTTTAAATATTTTACTCAAGCCAAATTAAATAAAAGTGAATACTGTTAATAAAAATAAAGAAAAAGTGTGGTTTTTCATTAGATTACACGATTGTCTCATATATGGTCCCCTAAAGGAGGTGTTAATTTCCCAGCGGGTGTCACGATCATGTCCTAATGATTGTGGTCTGACTTTCAGAAATATCCTGCTGAAATCTGACTCCTGAGAAATGTTTATCCTTAGAATAGTATCCCAGTAATAGTATTCTTGTCTTGTGAACCTGGTGCCGCATAATTCTGCTCCAAAAGCTCCTCAGAGAACCACAACAACTTGCAAAGCTTTGCTCTTTTTTTACACCCACTCTTTTCCTGGCCTTTTTTCGTCGTTTTCTACAAACAACTTGTTTTCAGATCGCTTTGACCAGTTCAAATATATATATATGTATAAAAAACTGTTATTTATAATATTGTGCATACAATTGATGTGACTTATTAGGACAGTTTGTTGCGGTGTAGTGTAGTTGTTATTTATAGTTTGAAAATATAACTGTTTTCGTAATATTGTTTGTGTGAAAGTACAAGAATATATGAGAAGAGCAAGTAACTAACGACCGTTACACGGTTACGAGTAACGAATACGTAATAGAAAATCATAACCATTCGTATTCCTACTGATTTATATTCAATATCACTTGATATTAAATACCAATGCATTTTTTCATAAAAATATCCTTGCAAAGCCTTATGTTTATCTTACTAAAATATTTTTTACATTGTTCCTCTTTTTATGATTTTTTATATTTTTTTTTTCTGTTTTTTTTTTAATTTATTGTTAATTTTTTATTGATTTTTCTATATTCTTCTTTCATGCTCGAACTGACGAGTGCTGCACTATCATCACTGCGACTTGGGATCCCCCGTAATGCTCTAGTGGCACTGCAGTTTAATATAATAATAATATTTGTATTTATGTGTAAAATGAAATAAAATAATAATAAAAAATAGTAAGTATTCGAAATGAAGAATTGGAGATTATAATTGAAATGGGAAAATAGTAGTTTCATATTTGAAATTCGATAAAATCCGATATTTATAGATTTCGATTTAAAATAATATGTTCCTTTTTTTTACAAAACTACTTTTAAACAACAAACATATTTTTTTAATATATAATATTATGTAATATTGCATTGTAAATGCAATATTATTTTTATATTAATAAAATAGCTATGTTATTTTTTTATTATAAATAATTCATCTTGAAAAGGACCTTGAAAATATAACATTATTTCCAAATAATTTATTTTAAAAATTATTCATTGATTATTATCATTGGACATTAAAATTATATGTCATTTTATATTAATATATGTTTAATTTATACTTTACAATAATTTAATCATAAATATATATATTATATTACAATAAAATGTTTTTTTGTGTGTTTTTAAACAATTGCTCAGGTTGAATTGAAATTTTTGTAACTCGGAATGCCTTAAAGGTAAAATAATCATATTATTTAATTAAAAACATTTTCTTAATATAAATCTCCTTCATTTTATTACTTGTATATAAACTGTTGATATTGTTTTAGTAATTTTATTATTTATGATAGCAAATCCTAAATAATTATCGAGAATGGTTATTATTCAGGAAGCTGCACAACAAGTTTTGTATAGAATTCCTGAAGTTTTAATGGGGGATCAGATTTAGTTATCATGGCGTGGTTTCAGATTTGCCAACCAACTTGTCCAATAAGGATTACAATCAGGTATTTGTAAGCTATATCCTATTGCAATACACGATTGTTATCGTGTTTAAATTATGATTTAAATAAAGCATAGGTGCTTAAATTAAAAAAATCCAGATCAAAATCTGGATAGAAAAATATGATAACAAATTTTTGTATACGAAAATAGTATACCGATATTACATTACATGAAGTTTAAATCTACATTATTAATGATTGTGATATTATATAAAAAAGCATGATCTTTATAAGTTTTTATTTTTGAAGAGTATTATTTTTATTTATTCTTTTTTCGTAATAAACAGTAAATGTTCTTCATCTGGATATTTTATTTTTTGATTTCAAGTTTTTTTCTCTCAAAGATAAATAACGATAGAATCCTTATAGTTTTTATTTTATATCACAAATTAGTTAAATAATATGTAGAATATTTATATTTTTAATATATAATTACTAATTTTATTTTATGTCACATTAGTTGTACATACCTTTGGACATATTATATAAAAATCATCATAATTTAAATACAAAAATAAATCGAGAGGATTTTATATATTGAAATAAATAAAATACCCGGTTATAAAAGTGTTATTATATTTTATATTATAAAGCAATTAATTCAAATAAGTAGACATAATTTGTAAGTGGTTTTTATTGATAATTTATATTATTCAGAAAGTGTCCTACCTAGAAAGAAAAAAAACCGGCTCAAACCTATTTAAAAATTGAGTTGAATACTAATCTACTTATGAAAATCGACTGTTTTGTTCGTAATGTTATGGTTAAAGACAAAAATAATTTTAGTGGTATTTGGTACTAGGCAACTAATATAAAAAAATATTTATATCTAATATTTGAATAATATTTAAAAAAAAATCAACGTAAATCGGTTTTGAACCAGACCTTTTTTCAGTAAATTTTATATATACTATGTGTTAAAATAGTGTAGTGTAGTTTTTTGTCCTTTAGTGATTTTATTGTTAATATACTAATATCACCCCAAGGCAGTTTTTATATATATATATATATATATATATATATATATATTAATTAATCTTTCATAGATTGTAAAATGAAATAGTGGCATTGGTTGAAAATATAGGGGTGTTCTGCAATGTCCGGTGTTAACAAGGATTGTGTGTATTGGACCATATGAGCTTTGTGCAGGAAAATTGTCCATTCTACAATATATATATTATCCACACAACTATTTAGATTTAATCCTATATTTATAATATTATACATCACAATTGCATGCAAATTAAACGCCTAAAACACCCATCTGTATAATACATTGCCTTCCGAGTGAATCATCGGGTTGTTCCTTTCCTATGATACCCATTGAAAATAATGAACAGTCAAAATAATATATGAAATATTCGCAATGGGTAGTTTTAAAAATATTCCAATACAAATATTTACCAATAATAAATATGTATTTCATTCCCAAATATGCTTATTACGATTCCATAACACCGACAGGTCGAATCACATAATGATCCCTAAGAAATAAAAAATATATTGATTTTTTTTTTAAATTATCCCATACGAAAACATAAATCATTTCATAACCTCAATTCTTCCGCATTCTTTATAGATGATAAATAAATGTATATTTCCATAATCACGAACATTTTTACCTGTTAAAATAATATTTTTGATCAGAAATAATTGAAAGGCAAAAGAAACAGATTATATATAATTATAATATATACATGTGAAGTTATATTTCTTTTTCTACAAACTGTAAATAAAGAAAATAATGACAAATTATAAAAAAAATATCTATATTTATAATGCTAACGAGGAGAATTTTCTTTTTACAAATAAAGAAATGTATATAAGACAGTTAATATAAATTATTATTAACTAAGTTAAAATCATTTCTTAATAAGTGTATGGTCTTTTACTTAATTCGTTCGATAATTATATTATTATAATTTTTATACTATATATTTTATAAGATATTCAGGTAATTAAAAGTCATCCCTGCAAAAATACATTTTGATTATAGTATTTATTCATTTTAATTGAAATAATAATGATTTGGATATGAACTTAATTATGAGTTATAGAGTATAATTATATTTCTTGTATAAATTTAATATAATTTTTTTTTTGGAATATTATATATGGATTAAAGCGCCTATACTTTCTTTTTTCCATAATAATTTATTAAAAAATAATAAGAAGAAATTTTGTATGACATATTTTATCAAATTAAAAAAAAAATAAACACAAAGGCACCTTTGGGTATTCATGTTGTAATATAGAATTTATATTAAAAAGGATTTTGGTAAACAAAATAATTCATCATGTAAGATGTTGTAGCAAAATAAGAATAAGGTGTTAAGATGGCTTCATATATTTGGTCACGTCTGATGTTGAGGTTTCCCAAAGGAGTACATGAAGGTTCTATGATACCTTAACTATATTTATAACATTCTAGCTACACGTTACTATAACCACAGATGATCATTCTGACACTTGATTCTTATAAACGGAAACATGGCCATATTATTTTTATGAAGAAAGAAGATATTTCATACATATGTACATATGTATGGGTTTGTGTTCTATTGGCCTTAAAATATAAACAAAATATGTAAGATAGTTGTATTAAAACATAATGTAGAGTAATCATATGTAAACAATAGTAAAATGTTTAGATACCAGACCTAGTCCAAGTGGGTGTAATTGAGTGCTTTGACGTTTTTGAGATCTGCCAAGATTTTCTTTATAATTTGATTATTGTATTATTTTATTTCACTAACTCTTCTATTTACACAAACCTTCAAATCAAAATTAGGTTTCCATGATTATTTTTTAATTATCATACATTTTTTAATCGAAGGGCTGTGGCCACCTGCAACACTGTAGTCCTTAAAACACAACACGTTCGATAATCCGACACTAGATAGTAACAATATTTTTCTTACAAAAATATCCGAAATGATTAATTAATTTATATACATAGATATATATATATATATTTGTTATAAATAAGTATTTTTTTCATGCTGACATATTATAATTCACACATACGCGGGCTGTGGCCACCTGTAACACTGTAGTCCCTAAAATCCGACACTTGAAATAGAGATCATACAAATTGTTTACATAGTGACATATCATTTGTCGTTGAATATATGAAGCAAATTTTAATGACGCACTATACCATAAGTGTAATATTATTAGAAAGATCGACAAGTGACAGAAAAACAGTACGAGTGGAAGAAGCAGCGCCCCATAAGTATTTTTAATTGGCATCACTATATAAATAAGCTCACTATTCTCACAGTAGAGATTATTTATAAGAAATTGTAGATTATTTAGTGTGAACGACGAATATTTTATGAAAATTCAAAAAACCTTTTTATTTTTCAAAAATTGTAATTTTATTTTATTAATATTATATTGTTAATATATTGTTAGTAATATCTGAAAATTAAAAAGAATAATATGTACATTTTACCACATAATAAAATGTTCGCCGCGAAGTGCTTGAATTAAAAACCTGTTTTTTCACCCCCTGGGCCGAGGCCTCATAATTACAGATTGTATAATTTATAACTGGCTATATTTATTTGAAATTAATAGGGAAAAACATATATTTATTATCATTATTACCGAAAAAATGAATTTTCAATATACATACTTGCAGTAACCCATTAGTTGTTAGTCAATTTAAAAGTACGTATTATAAATTGATTTATTAAAGCTTTTTTTATATAGTTTTACATTTTTTTATTAAATATATAACACACATGTAGTGATGTTTTCCTATTTTATTTACAAAAGATCACACAATTCGGTGGTTTTCTTTATTTCGCCTGATTGTTGAGCTGAGCTGTCATATTTTTTCTTCAACATCGGCAAACTGTATTTTTATGAAACGTGACTGAAAGAAGGAAACATTAACTCGTGCGTGTTTTGTGAAAAAGATATATATTTCACAATCCAATCAGTTATATACTGTGAAATAATTTGCCCATGCATATTGGAATAGCTTAATGGTATCGAATAAGGGAACATTGGTAAATTGAAAGATATTGGTTTTAAATCCGACATCTGAAATTGCGCAGTTGTCCAACATTGTTACTATTACTCTACAGCAAGCTGTTTTAAAATATATTTTAAGCATTTTCAATTATAGCTTGTAATTCTTGTCGTAGCATCAGTGCTTGTATGAATAAATTATCATTTAATATACGCGGAAACGCCACGAAGGGTACATTAGAGTAAATGAAGTTAAACGAAGGTAAATTAAAATAAGAAGAAAAAAAGAAGGCGCATCGTCGTCAAAGTTTTCGTGGCTCTCCAGACAGGATCTTAGGATTTTCGACTAAAGGCCAACACTTGCCTAAAGACCGTTTCACACCATAAATACAAAAAAGAGATTTATTCGAGAAGGTTGATTTTAATCAGTGATAATATTTTGATGGAAGGTATATGTATGCTTTGTAAATTAAAATTTGTAGTCTAATCATTAATAAAAAAGATTAAATGATTTTGGGTGTTATGTTAAAGCAAAAAAATATGGTTACGAAAATTATTATTTCAGTCAAAATATAAATTTTCACATTGCAGTCAGGAAAAAATAATCGCCACTTAAAAAGTCTAAAATTCAACATAAATAAAAGGAAATTGTTATTTGTAAATCATACAGTTATTTTATTAAGGAGTCTGAGTAATTTCGAATACTAACTAGTAGTCATCTTCAAAAACTTGAATTAAAAAAAATCGAAATAACTCAAACTTCTTAATAAAATCACTATGGAAATAACTAATAACAATTTTTCTTTCAATTATTGAATTCCACCAAGAATTCAACACAATATATAAAAGGAAATACTTAATATAGATTTAACGGTAATTATTTTTATTTTTTATGGTTTTTTACTTTACTTTTTGTAAACCTATAGATTGACTACGTTGGAGCTACGATAAACTACTACGGCGCTACGACGAACTAAGATCATACTTTATATAAGAGTAATGTAACCAGTTTATGGGTTCAATTCAAGCTTAAGTCAAAAAAATATTAGATTTGTTCGGTTATTACGACTGGAAGATCGGGAATAATATTAATTAAATCCCGATCGATCGTCCTGATCCAGTTTTACTCTGATTTCCTGGATTGTAAGGTAAGTAAGTTGTTAACCTGTGTATCTAGCAATAATTCAGATAAACGACAGACAATTAATTAATTAATTTTACATATCAAATATTAAAAATATTTTATTTTTGTCAAAAAATACATTCTTTGTAATACTTTCCGAGTCTTAAAATAAACATGGTGTAAATATTGTTTATTATTTTCAGTCGGTTAATTAGTTGAAAGCATTTGTCGCACATCTGGAGCGGGTCTTGTAATGTTTCGTAAGATCAGAATGCTTGTCATGTTCTTCTGTTAAGGGTGGTTCGCTGGAAGGTATACTCTTTTATACCCTTATATATACGTGCATATAGCGAAGAAGGGCCAGGGGTGGTCAAATAAAAGCAAGATGACAGGGGGTAGGCGCAAGGCGAAAAAACTGAAATGCTCGAAACAAAACGTCTTACTTAAAATTGCACGTGACGAGAATAAATAATAATATTGAGCTGACCAACATTTTCAATACGATCTTTATTCCCGATACATTTGCGAATTGGTACTTATAATATCATATATTGTATTATTACCATATAAAATATATTTTAATGAAGGATGATCACAAATCAATATTTTGAGATAAATTTTTTTGATATCAATACATTTGAAAATAGAAAATGTGAAAATTAAATATTTTATCGACAGATTGAAATAACCATTTCTTAATAACTATGAAAAAACTAGTGTATTTTTTTTTACAAGCGGACAGTTTATTTTTTCATTCAAAAGATGTTTGAATTTTCAAAGTAAATTATAAATAGAATAATTTAAAATGGTATTCATATGATGACAACAATCATCACAAAATTTAAAAAGCGAGTTTCTCGATAAATACTGTTTCTTGAGAATTGTCATTTATTATGCAATATAAAATGTATCTAATATTATTTTGAAATTAATTTGATATTATGATAATATTATTTTGAAATTGTTTTGATATTTTTGATGTGTATTAATTGTAATAAAATATTCTAGTAACACTGCCTGTCATGCGTCACTCCGTTTGAATATTATTTATAAAATGTAACAGTTTACGATCAAATACCTTCTATTGACAGAGACATGAAATGTGAAATAGATAATTGATGAATCTACATTAGTTGCTGGTCAAATAGAACCATTTTAATATTTATAAAAAGTCTCATTTAATAGGTTAAATGATGTTTTAAAATGAAAATTTTTTTGAACTTCATACATTTGGAACACGCATGAATTTTCGTATTATATATTGTTTGTTGCAGTCAGAATCATTTAAATAAAGCACGTGTTTGTTGCAAGACTGGATACAATAATATAGTATCGGGAAAACATGAATATAAGGCGGTCTAATTATTATGTATTAACTGTAGTAAAATAATTATATAAAATACTATTCTTTCATCTGGTAACACTGATGGTTGAGGGAACTGTACATATAACATACACACACCTTACACAATTTTATATATATATATATATATATATATATATATATATATATATATATATATATATATATATATATATATATATATATAATTACATTATTCATTTAAATATTGTTAATCTGACAATATCTTTTTGCTTTATTGAAAATAAAATGCTATATTTCTATAGGTCCATTTTTAGTAAAATAGTATTAGATTGATCAAGGGTTATTTGATGGTGAAGACACGTGCAAGAAACATCTACACGTGGTGGTGATCAAAAGGGAGAGAAACAGGTGACATTTCCACTGCCTATATTATTATATTATAAGCAATACAGACTCTATTGTTTTGATCATATATTTATATTACAAAAAAGCGATCGTAGAACCTCGTTTGTGAACATAATTTACATTTAAGTGATGCATTAGCATATTAAAAAAATAAAGTAATTGGTTGGAAAAACAGCTGCATTTTTCAATTAAGACATCGATTTAGATGTATTCATCGGTTGACGTCGTTAAGACTACTCTTTCTTAGAAACCTAATAATTTATCTCGAAGCCGAAAAATAACTAACACCCGAATGGATTTAAAGGAGAATTTGTTAATTTTTATATTTATTTTCGAATTCGTCAACGGTGACCGGAATGTCTTCATAGAACAAATTGAGGATAGATTTACACTTGAAGAACAACTGATATTCGAAACAGTTGAAATGGTTTTACCAAATCCAGCAACTATTGTCATTTTTGTCAAAACATCTGATAATGGCGCTCGTAATATTCTAACCAAAGATATGAAGATCATGTTTCAAAAACCTGTTTATATATTTGAGCTGAATAGTTTTATCGACTTATACAAAAGTTTTATTATTGCACCTGAAATTACACATAGAAGCGATTTGCTCATGTTGATTGATGATTCGCTTAAGAATAATATAATACAATATTCGAATATTTTGAAAAAAGACTCCCAGATATGCTTGTACATTGGATATCTATCGAAAAAATGGTTTAATTCATGTCCTGAGACAATTTACTCAAACATTTCCGATGGTTTCATACAAACGACATTCAAGAGGTACTTTGGATTATGTAATTCTTATCAAATATTAAATAATATTCACCAAAAAAATAAACCTGTTCAGATATATTACAATGAACCTGTGCATGTGCCTTGTACTGTGGAGTTTGTTTTTATTACTTATAATGAGCTGCCCGGTACTTGGGAACATAAACTCAAATATATAACATCCCATTTTGCTTATAAGATGCTTCAAGAAATCAGCAAATCAGTGGGCTTTGTTATTACTCATATAAGATTTAGTAAACGAGTCACATTGACCGCTAAATTTGTAGATGGAAAATTGGTATCAATATCGGAAAAATTATTTCATATTGGTGGAAGCACTATCGTATATCTAGATTATCATTGGACCATCGGAAAAATAATGCAATTTTACCAGATTCCTTCAGATATTATTTCAATCATAGCTCGTGAAAGAATCGTTTGGATTATTTTAAACCATTCAACATATGAACAACCTTGGAAGATAGTCATTATATTTCTCACCGTCACCATTTCAATTTGCTTTTTCATGTTTATTTTGTCCAACAACCGTTGGACTAAAAAATTATTTATTAAAAACATAATGAAGACTATTTTAGACATGATTTCAATATTATTCGGAGTGTCTGTAAGGCGACAACCTGTTTCAAATTTTTGGAAAGTGTTGTTTTTATCCTGGACCATCAGTTCATCTACTTTAACCATGTGTTACTATTATAAAATATTGAACTCTTTAACGACACCCATAAAAGAAGAGCTTAATTATCAAGATGAACTTATCACTTCTGGAATACCCATGCATACATTTTCTGAAGATTATGCTGAAATTGCTTTCGGTGAAGCTATTGATAAAACCAATTATTTTACTTTTTATCCAAAACAAGGCGAAATGCCTCGCTATAATGAAACTTTTATAGAATACATGCAAAAATTAATTCTCTCTGAAAAACCTCATGCAGTACTTTTGGACTTCACTCTTTCCAAACAGATTTTAATCCTTAATCCAACTGTAAAAGCCTACTATTTAAAACATGATGTTGCTCAATATTCAAAATGGATGTTTGGATTGACTTCAACCTCGTTTATTCGCAATATAAAGAAATCAATTGATAAACTTGTCGAATCGGGAATCGTTGACCGCCTTATGGAAAATCAGACTCAAAATCGTATAATCTTTCAAGATGAAAACACCTTTATAAACATGAAATTTCTCGTACCTATCTATGTTATTATTGGAGGAATGTACTTATTTGCATTTTTAATCTTTATTTTTGAAATATACTACCATAAAATAAAATAAGATGGGAAAAAAATAATGTTTCGTGTGTGTGTTAAATTGATTGTGTTTTGACCAAATAAATGTGTTTTTAAAAATATTTTATTGTGTTTCATTAAGTAAATTATTTGATCAACGAAGTCACTAGGGGGAAAATCCATTTATTTAATTATAGCTAATCAAAAGAATATTTATATAATAATAAAAGAACCTCATTTGAGAATGAAATGAAAGCATTATAGGTGCATTACCTGATTAAAAATAAAATGAATGAATGGATAATAAACGTGTTTGTTAAACAAAGCAATCGATTTAGACGTATTCTATGGTTGACGTTGTTAAGACTACTCTTTCTTAAAAACCTAATAGTTCATCCTGAACCCAGAAGATAACTAACATCAAAATGGATTTAAAAGGGTTTTTGTTAATATCAATATTTCTTTTCGGGTTTGTCAAGGGTAACTGTAATATAATCACGGAAGAAAATGAGGATGGATTTACATTTGAAGAAGAACTGATAGTCGAAACAGCTAAAATAATTTTCAAAAATCCAACAACTATTGTGATTTTCGTCAAATCATCTGAGAAAAGCGCTCGTAATATTCCAACCAAAGATATGAAGATCATGTTTCAAAAACCTGTTTATATTTTTGAGCTGAATAGTTTTATCGAATTATACAAAAGTTTTATTATTGCACCTGAAATGACAAGTAGAAGCGATTTGCTCGTGTTGATTGATAATTCATCTCTGACAAATTCAAGAGGATATCCTAATATTTTAAAAAAAGACTCCCAAGTATGCGTCTACACCGGATACCCATTAAAAACATGGTTTAAACCGTGTCCTCGGACAATTTTCTTACTAATTTATGATGGTTTCATACAATCTATATTCAAGAGGTACTCGGGAGTATGTAATTCTTATCAAATATTTCAAAATATCCACCAAAAAAATAAACCTATTCAGGTATATTACAGTGAACCTGTGCATGTGCCTTGTACTGTGGAGTTTCTTTTTATTACTTATAATGAGATGCCCGGTAATTGGGAACATAAACTCAAATATATAACATCCCATTTTGCTTATAAGATGCTTCAAGAAATAAGCAAATCAGTGGGATTTGTTATTACACAGATAATATTTAGTACGCGAGTTGCATTAGTGGCTATAATTAAAGATGGAAAAGTGGTATCGGTCTTAGAAAAAGTTACCGCCGTTAGTGAAGGCACTATCGTTTATTTGGATTATCATTGGACTATCGGAAAAAAAATTCAATTTTACCAGATTCCTTCAGATATTATTTCAATCATAGGTCGTGAAAGAATCGTTTGGGTAATTTTAAACCATCCAACATATGAACAACCTTGGAAGATAGTCATTATATTTCTCACCATCACCATTTCTCTTTTGTCTTTCATTTTTATGCTGTTCAACACCCGCTGCATTAAAAAATATTTTATCAAAGACATGATTAAGACTATTTTGGACATGATTTCAATGTTATTCGGGGTCTCTGTTACTCGACAGCCTGTTTTGAATTTTTGGAGAGTGCTGTTTTTATCCTGGACCATCAGTACATCTACTTTAACCATGTGTTACTATTGTAAAGTATTGAACTCTTTAACGACACCCATAAAAGAAGAGCTAAATTATCAAGATGAACTCATCACTTCTGGAATACCCATGCATACATTTTCTGAAGATTATGCTGAAATTGCTTTTGGTGAATCTATTGATAAAATTAATTATCTATCTTTTCACCCAAAACAAGGCGAAGTATTTCGCTTTAATGAAACTTTCATGGTATACATGCAAACGTTAATACTCTCTGAAAAACCTCATGCGGTACTTTTGGACTTCTCTCTTTCCCAACAGATTTTAATGCTTAATCCAACTGTAAAAGCCTACTATTTAAAACATGATGTTGCTCAATATTCGAAATGGATGTTTGGATTGACTTCAACCTTGTTCATTCGCAATATAAAGAAATCAATTGATAAACTTGTCGAATCGGGAATCGTTGACCGCCTTATGGAAAATCAGACTAAAAATCGTATAAGCATTCAAGATGAAAACAACTTTATTAAAATGAAATTTCTCATACCTATATATGTTGTGATTGGAGGAATGTATTTATTTGCCTTTTTAATCTTCGTTTTTGAAATATACTACCATAAAATAAAAAAATAAAGGGAAAAAATCTAATGTTTCGTGTGTATGTAAAAGTGATTGTGTTTTGATCGAATAAATGTTTTTATTAATACTTTTTTGTTTGTTTCATTAAATGTAGTTTTTGATTAGCATAGTGCCTTAGTGGATTATCTATTTAAATTATTATATATAATCAAAAGAATATTTATATAATAATCATAGAACCTCATTTGATATAGAAATGAAAGCATTATAGGTGCATTAACTGATTAAAAATAAAATAGAATAATGTATTATAGAGACATTTGTTGAAAAAATTAACTGATTCAAAAGGAATGCTCGTAAATTATTATAAGTATGCTTCGATCGTTAAATTGTTTAAGCTATAACTTGGCTGAGATGAAAGTAATAGATCTTTAATTGTAATAGTTCAAGGTAGATTAAGAATGTGATAATTTATCGAATCAATTATATATGAAACACTGACAATACTTTATGATAACTATTATTGCTTATATATTAATTTTAAAATAAATATTGCGGTGGTGGTGAGTTTTCATTGTTTCTGAAGCAGTATATTAACCAACACCAGAATGGGCTTTAAAGATACTTTAACATTATTAAATGTTTTATTATCTTTTGGATTAGTCACGGGTGACCAGAAAATACTCACGGGGCAGATTGAGGACAAATTTTTGCTAGAAGAACAATTTTTGTACAAAGCAACAAATCAGTCTTTTCTGAATCCAACAACTATTGTGCTCTTGATCAAAACATCAGAAGAAACTCGCAACATCTTGACCAAAGACTTGAAAATCATCTTTCTAAAGCAAATATACATTTTTGAACTGGACAGTTTTATGGTCTGGTACAAAAAATTTATTATTGCTACTGAAATGACACGTACAAGCGATTTGCTTGTGATAATTGACAACCCTCCTTTGGTAAGCTCATCAATGGATTCTATAATTTTGAAAGACAATTCCCAATTATGCTTTTACATAGGGTATCCTTCAAAAATGATGTTGCAACCGTGTCCTGTGACTTTTTATGCAGTACTTATGGATGGTTTTATACAATATCGATATTCAAAGCCCATGGGAGAATGTCATTCGCAACCCGATTTTCAACATAAAAATTGTACAATGGAGTTAATTTTCATCACTTATAATGAGATGCCCGGTACTTGGGAACAGAAACTTGCATATATAAAATCTCATTTTGCTTATAAGATGCTTCAAGAAATCAGCAAATCAGTGGGCTTTGTTATTACACAGATAAGATTTAGTAAACGAGTCACATTAACCGCTACACTTGAAGATGGAAAATTGGTATCAATATCGGAAAAATTGTCTCATGTTGGTGGAAGCACTATCGTATATTTGGATTATCATTGGGCTATTGGAAAAACAATGCAATTTTACCAAATTCCTTCAGATGTTATTTCGATCATTACTCCTGAAAGAATCGTTTGGACGATTTTAAACCATCCAACATATGAACAACCTTGGAAAAAAGTTATTATATGTCTCACTGTCACAATATCTCTTTTGTCTTTCATATTTAGGCTGTCCAACACCCGGTTTATTAAAAAATATTTTACCAAAGACATGATCAAGAGGATCTTAGAAATGATTTCAATGTTATTCGGGGTCTCTGTTACTCGACAACCTGTTTTGAATTTTTGGAGAGTATTGTTTTTATCTTGGACCATCGGTTCATCTACTTTAACCATGTGTTACTATTGTAAAGTATTGGACTCTTTAACGACACCCATAAAAGAAGAGCTTAATTATCAAGATGAACTCATCACTTCTGGAATATCCATGCATACATTTTCTGAAGATTATGCTGAAATTGCTTTCGGTGAAGCTATTGACGAAATCGATTATTTTTCGTTTTACCCAAAACAAGGAGAATTACCTCGCTATAATGAAACTTTCGGCGAATACGTGCAAAAATTAATACACTCTGGAAATCCACACGCAGTTCTTCTAGACTACAGCTTTTCCAAACAAATTTTTATCCAAAATCCAACTGTGAAAGCCTACTATTTGAAATTTGACGTTGCTCAGTATCCGAGATGTTTGTTCGGTTTGATTTCAACCCCGTTTATTCGCAAAATAAAAAAATCTATCGATAAACTCGTCCAATCGGGAATTGTTGACCGCCTAATTGAAAACCAGACTCAAAATATTATAATATATCAAGAAGAAAACAACTTTATAAATTTTAAATATTTGATACCAATATACGCTGTAATGGGAGGAATGTATATGTTTGCATTTTTGATTTTCCTTATTGAAGTATACGGTAAAATAAAAAAATATAAAATTTCTTGTGAATGTAACATTGATTGTGTAATGACCGAATAAATCTTGAATAAAATATTTGTGTTTATTTTGAGCGTATAAAATTACTTTAGATTTATGGGTGGTCAATTAAATAAATAAAACATATCAGGCATTTAGGAAAATAAAGCGTCGAACATTCAGGTAAGCAAATAATAGAATTACCTCCAATTATACTAAATTTCAGGTTTCAATCAGAATCCAAAACGTGAATGGCATATTCCCCTGAAATGTTAAACGTAAATGATTAATTAGTGTTTACATAGAATTAAAGAAGATTTTTTTTATTTAATTGTATTTAGTATAATTGTATATATGATTTGTATTTAGTGTAATTTTTTATTTTATTAATAACTAAAATATATAAATGGCTTATTGAGCTTATCTTAAATATTAGTATTTATCGTTTAAAAGAAATAACAGCCTTTTTTTCTAAGCGCCTTTTAATTCCAAAGTCTTACTATTTTAACTCTAAATACCTACCTTTAATAATAATTGAAAAATCATTTTTAATTGTAAATATTTATTGTAAAATGCATAATCAAAACACTGATTACATAATTAATACTTTCACATCGAGATGCTTATGAATAAGAGTGGATGGAGAACACTTTAAAATAATCACAATTAATTTCTCTCAAATAACACAAAATGCCACTGGGTAGCAAATTTAAATCAAATTATAAACAGCCATTTTACTACGAGACACATACATTTATCGCTTACGTTTCTAATCACAGCCGATAAGCTTTTGAAAAATACGGTAATTGATTATGAAAATATTTATTCACATGGAAAATCGTCCGTGAAAAGCGCGAGTATTGAGACGAAAACTAACCTAAACATTCAATTTTGAAAAAATATCAATAGTTTTACACACTACATGGATACAATTTGGTGTTTCAATGTTTTAGATATGATAAGAAGCGAAATACATACTATATAATACGATTATTACCCCAATATTATTAATTATTAAACATCTAAATGACGGTGTAAGTTTTACATTTTACATATTGGATGGAGTCTGATATCGGACGAACAATTCATACAATTTTTTTTTTTTACATTCAAAATTACTATGTCGTTTGTTTTTCCATTTTATAAATTCACATCGTATTTTAACAAAACGCATCATACAATAAAAATAACATTGCGTTTTATTAATCAAACGACACACAAAAGCTTATAAGAGAGTGCGATTTTTTACATTTGTGCCTTGAGAAATAATAACTTTACAATATAAAAATAAGCATTCTAAAGATTATATTATAAAGGATGGACTTTTGATTAATAAGAATATTTTATTGGTAGTTAAAATCCTTTAAAATATTCTTATTGATTTATGGTCGGTTTTTTTTTCAAAAAAATTGCTAAAACTCGAGAGTCAAATGCTGCATTTTTTATTAAATTGAATGCTCGTTTATTAATTTTAATTATACAATTTTTTTATTTAAATATAATTTGCGTACAATGTTTTGATACATTATGATTAGATGTTACAATATTAAGTTTATAGACTTAGTCTTTTACTTATTTTTATACGGGTATAATCAATTGATATTTAAAATAATTAATAAGTCATAACATAATTTATGGGCTCGTTTATTAATCAATGACTCTCGAGTTAGGTAACCCAGTATTTGAAAAAACACACCCTAAAAGTCAACCCTATATATACAAGACTACATTATATTTATAATAGGGACATTGAATTTTTTTGATATTTTTACGTCTTTCGATAGTTATTTAACAATAATTTGTACACTATAGGAATGTTTTATATGGAGTCATTACACCTTTATTATTATATACTAATAAATTATTCTTATAATCAGCAAGTGGTTTAAATTTAAAATATTTTCGAAGCTTTTTACATTTGATTAATTATTTACAAAACATCAGACATTTTTATAATCATCAATTTGTTTTGGCATTAGTGATAAAGAAGTGCTTAGGGATAGCTTCTCCTGAATACTATACAGAATCAGTAAGCCTCATCCCTCTTTATCTCTCCCTCTCTCTCTTAAGGAAGTTTTGCGAGTTAGGACTTATTTGATTATCCCTATTTCCCCTTTACACAAGTGGCTACCTGAGCTGTTTGATAATTATCTAAATTGTTCCACGTGAGGAATACAATACACCTCACGAATACATGGAGTTACCACAACAATACAACTTTCAAGACCGTAAATAAATGGACATTATAGAAAAGAGATTTATATTGTACTGTTTAGTTGAATGATGAAAAAAATGAATATATCTAAAAGTAAAAAAATAATAAATTCTAACAATAGAATTAAATAAACTTGGATAATTGAATTTACAAACAACTGGGTTTAAATATACTTGATGAATTAAATTAAGTTGCAATTGAAAGCATATGCAATATCTTTCAATATGTAATTTTATAACAATTATATTCCGTAAATAAGTTTGGAAAACACTCTTAAGTGTCCATAATGTAGAAAAAGAGTATTATGGAATTTTATTTTGTAGATTGGACTGAAATGGAATCTATCACATATTATTGTAATATTTTAAATTACTGTTAAATAATGATAATTAAAAAAAAAAAATGAAATAAAAAAGTAACATTTAAAAATTATAACACGCGTGGTTTTTTTCTCAATAATCCGACACTTTTCCAACAACCGTTTTAATCTTGTTTTAATACCAAAGGCGCCTGGCAGTGAATAAACCCCCTCCCACTCCATGCCACTGATAAAATCGGAAAAATATTAAATGTAATTTTAAAAAACAGACAAAAATACAAGATTTTTGTCTCCTTTTATTTTACTATGAATTCTATAATCCGGACATATTTACTAATCCGATAGTTAGAGGATTGAGACTTTACTGTTTGTAAATTTGTCATTGTTAGATTTAAGCTGTGTGAGAATATTTTAAGAGCAAATATAATAGATAAAAAAATATCATATTTTTTGGTATGAACCGACAGCATTTAATAATTATTAAAGAAATATGTCATTTGTAATTTCCACAGTAATTTTATAACAGAGTCTGAGTACTTTCTTCTAATATGTAGTCAGCACTCAGACTCTGTAATAAAATTACTGTAGAAATTACAAATAACATATTTCTTTAAATTATGGGATTCCACCAAGAAGTCAACACTATCAACATTTTTTTATTATTAGTTGAAAAATATATGGTTTCCATTAATTAGTGAGCCAACGTGTAATATGTACCTATTTACAAATAATACCTATGTAGTATAAAAATATTGAGAGGTAGAAGACAGACATAAATCATTGTTAATGGATAATCTATCAAGTTTTAAATGATGTGTGCATAATTCTACACACATTCTGAAGGGGTTAAAAAACCGATTTACATATTTGCTAAAAATATTGTGATCTTGTTAGGTTTGTATAAAAAATATTTGTATAAGGAGAAGAAGAAGACGCAAAATGGCATAAATTTAATAAATTAAATATACATTTGCTATATGACCAATTATACAAAAGCGAAATCTTTTGACAATTGCTTAACAAACATACAAAAAGTACCTCCTCATATAATGTTCTCAATTATGCAATGTCCACTTAATATAATACATTAAACCTCTTGTAGGAAAAAATAAAACTGTTTGTGTTAATTAGATGTGTCAGTCGGGATGTAAATTTTGTATCGACAAAATGCACAAAAGCCTTCCCTGAAAGGTTGTATGTCCGCCAGGGGTTGCAAACACGTGGTCAACGGGCTTAAGTGATTCCATGAATATATTACATCCCCTGCAGCACTATTTCATAATATCAGACATTTTATTTATATGCTAACAGAGAATTGAAAATAAGAGCACAGGGGGTGATTCCCCCATGTATTATATAACACTGCAAATGGAGTATGGTTGTGTTATTGTAATTGCTTTATAAATGACTATTAGTCTAAGACTAGTATTAATGGAAGCTGTAGTATCAGGATGCTTTGAAACTATCAAGACAAGTCAGTAGCTATAACTATCAAATTAAGAAGAGCTTCCACTGGTAAACAGCTATCGATGAATATTCAACATGTGCATCTAACTAAGGGCTTCACATTCTACTACAATATTCAATGTATGCTAAATCAATGATTTTCATAAAACGTTATATATATA
>JAGTTH010005192.1:0-13147 GCA_022606485.1 Agraylea sexmaculata | reverse complement strand
ATGATGGGGTTATTACGACTTTCGGGGTTAATATTAATAAAATCCCCACCGATCAAGCTTGGAAGCCAAATAAATTATTATGATCATAAAAAATGATTTAGACTGTTATTAAGACTAGGAGATCGGAAATAATATAAATAAAATTTTGACCCAGGTTTACTATGATTTCCTGTATTGTTAGGTAAATAAATAGTGAGGCGATTATTAAGCCGGTGACCTGTATAACTAGTAATAATTATTATCACTGATAGACATTTTAAAACCCATAATTTGTAAACAAAAAGCACATCAAGGCGTATATTGTATGTAAATAAATGATTATTTGACTATCGATTTAGTCCATACATACAACCTTTACACGCATTTTATTAACATTCACCGCAAGATGCTTTTGCTAATTGCTTGTTTAATTTGAACTTAAATACATTCATAATATATCCAGATAGTTATTTATTGAAAGTAGTAGTTATTAATGACAAAAAAAAATTACTGACCCTTTCGCATTCGCGACGTATGCGTATTTCGATTCATTCAACTTGACTAGAACGTGGAAATTAAACAGGTCAATCCATTTTTTTCACATATTCCTATATGAGGATATATTGAGGACAAAACCATAAATAAATAAAAATATTAACTATCGCCATCCGTGACCACAGAAGTCATAAAATGTAACCTTCCGTTGATCTCTTGAACGAACGTGTTGTACCGCACGACCAATTAACAACCGATAGAGAATGACAATACTAAGAATACAGATGTTAAAATCAATAAAATGCTGAATAAATATTTGGATGTGTGCATTCGTTTGATGTGTGTGAAAATGAGTAATCATAACTACATAATAATTCGACCCAGCTGAGTGGTGTTATATTTTTTTAAATTATAAATTGTAATGATTTGCACAACTGGGATGTTAACGGTAGTCTTATTTTCAATGTTTGAATAGATTTAAAGATATGATAATGTCATTAACCTCGTTAACTAACGTAGGAATTGATAAATAGAAGAATGCAGGGTAATTAGATCAGATGTTTTAGAAGACAATTTTTAATAATTGATTTGAAATTTAAGGTAGTTACACTAACAGTTAAAGCTAAAATTCCAAGCCTAAATCCAAATAATTATGCTTTCCAAAAGAGCAATATCCACACGGTATGTATAAAAATAACTCTCGTTTTTTATGACTGAAGAGAAAATTTCACAAAAAAGCGTACCGGCAAACTTATTTACCACAAACGGCTGTGATTGGTTAGTGATATTTTATTGCGGCGATGTGATCATAGCCTGAATATGATAAAGTTTGAAATTTTCTCTATAAACATAATAAAAAAAAGAGAAGTGACTTGTTTACATTACGTTTTTTACCAACTATGATTATTAGGGAAATGCGCATTTAAAAAGGACTATAAATATTATTTATTTAATCAATAACTACTTAAAATTATGATAAACTTAATAAGTAACTATCTGGCTACATTATTAATATATTTTATTTAAAATTAAATAAATAGTTAGCAATTAAATCTTGCGATGAATGTTAAAAAAGCACGTCCGCCGGCTACGAATTATGTATGGAGCAATTCCGTTTAATGAGAAAAATCTTCTCAAATATTAGGTTTATTTAAAATGTTTTTTATCATTATTACGAATAAAAAATATTTTAAATAATCTTAGATATATTGGAAGCAATGGCTATTTTTATTTCCTGTTAATATACAATTAAAACAGGTTATTATTATTAAAGGAAATTAATAAGGTTACTACTAATGGGTGACACAGAGCAATATCGAATTTAATTAATTTCAACTATACTTTATCAAAAAGTAATAAAGAATTTAGAGAATAAAATGGATACTAGTATATTATTCTTTAAATAAAATAACAGTAATACACTTTGATTTATAGGTTTGTATGATTAAAATGAGGAAATCCGCCATAAAATACGTATTCTAGATTTTAATGTAATTTTAACCGCATTATCGTTTCTGACGATCGCAAAGTCGACGGATACGGTTGTTATTACATTTTCAACAAATTTGTATACAAAAAAATGTGATTTGGACTAGAGAATTTGATAATCTTGCGTTCGGAACGGATTTACGCTTTGTGAATATAAATTCTATAATATACCAGTTTCGAAAGTAAGAATATGTTAAAATACGTACAATCAAGTTCGACGAACTATCGAATAAAATATTATGTTCTCAATACAAAATGCGGAATCCATAAATAAGAAGATCACAAACACAGGTTTTTGAATATCTAAAATAGAAAAAAAAATTTAGTAATAATGGCAACACAATAAATTACACATTCGGCGTTAAAAGTCTTATAAATAACGCGATTTAAAATCAGACAGTGCAATAAAATCGACATTTAACAATCTTCTTTTATAAATTTGTTGTTTTAAACCTTTTAAGATGGAAATCCTGTGTTAAATTATATAGAATATATGGATTTTTGAAAATATACGTTATTGACCCAAAAACGACTACAAATTTACAGTTTACAAGGAGAGAAATAAATAAAAATTAGTATTATAATATATTTTGGTGCAAATTTATAGGTTTGGCTTTAATTTAATAAGATTAATATGCCATATTAACTTTTATTATAATAAGACTATGTTATAAGTTTTCCCATATACAAGGTGGACTAAAACTAACCGAGAATATTTTAGGGGGTGGTAAGGTATTGTAAGAATAAGTGAAAAAATAAATAAATATGTTTTTATTATTAATTTAAAATTAAAAATATTAATAGTGCTTTTGGGATCGTGTTTGGGAATCACCAATATTAAATATTTTACTCTACCACCCCCTCAAATATTCTCAGTTAGTTTAAGTCCACCCTATACATACAACATTGGTTACAATTAGTTAACAACATTATCATTTAAATACTTTTTTGTTGTTTTTGTGTTCATCATTTATCGGTTTTAAGGTATCGGGGAAAAAAATTTGTTTTGTGCCCTAAATGATGAATAAAAAAATAATTAATGTGTGTACCTAGTAAGTTTTTTATTAGTAATAGGGCACCTATAATGTATTCATCGATATAGAATATCTTCACTGATTAAAAATCCACCATGTACATTTTTTTTAATATAATAAGGGGTAGTTCCTCATTATATTCTGTTCCGCTTGGAGTTTAATTGTAAGATAATCGCATGCGGAAAGACGTTCAAGTTTCAAGATTCCCCACACGTAGGCGACTAGTATAATAATGGTTTGAAGAGTCAGGTTTCCTTGGAGCATATCAAATGAGGATAAGTGGAATAAGAAGAAGAAGAAGCAAGTGTTCCCAAGGTCATGGGCAAGTGCACCCCGAAGTCACCAACCGTGAATAAGTCTAACTTGCTCTTCGTTGAGCTGATGATATTCCTCCATTGTTAAACCAATACCAGTGAGAATTAAACGGAGAACAATAAAAATCGTGTTAAATATAACATATTTATAACTGTCGAAATTTAGACACACTAAACAAGGTATAGACAAACAGTACAACAGTGTTCTATTTTTTAGACACAACAACGTGTTAATTGTCTGTCGGTGATCTTAACTATTACTAGTTACACATGTCACCGAATTAATAATCAGTATTTACCTTACAATACAGGAAATCAGAGTAAACATAGATCAAGACGATCGATCGGATTTAAAAAAAATATTATACTTGATCTTCTAGTCGTATTAACCGATCAAATCAATTTACAATTTTTTGACTTTTTACATAATAACGTGTTAATTGTCTATCGATGATCTTAACTATTACTAGTTACACAGGTCACCGACTTAATAATCAGTATTTACCTTACAATACAGGAAATCAGAGTAAACATAGATCAAGAAGATCGATCGGATTTTTTAAAAATATTATACCTTATCTTCTAGTCGTATTAACCGATCAAATCAATTTACAATTTTTTTACTTTTTACATAATAACGTGTTAATTAATTGTGTGTCGGTGATCTTAACTATTACTAGTTACACAGTTCACCGACTTAATAATCAGTATTTACCTTACAATACAGGAAATCAGAGTAAACCTGGACCAAGACGACCGATTGGGATTTTATTAATATTATTCCCGATCTTACAATCGCAATAACCGATCATTTATTTAATATAATCGGGATTAAAGCCCATGGCATTATAGCCATGACTTATTACTTTTATACGTGAAATTAACGATGCCTTAGTGTGGAATTGTCTTTTTATCTTGAATTTTGTCTAAATTAGAAGCGGTTCCACAATAATAAATAAAAATATAATTGAGAGGCTCCTTTATCTAGTTTTAATATATATTTTTTTAAATTCGCCACAATCACTTTTAGTCAGTTTAACTGACAAAAGTGCTCTGACATATTTGGGATCTGTTGTTTTATTATTTGAAAATGGTATTATTTAATATAAATGGTGATCGATTCATAAGAATATGAGCAAACTATTAATTTTATAAATAAGAGTGCTCTCTCTAGAATTTTAAGCATTTGGAAATATGTATATTTTTTCACCCTCTTATTCGAGGTTTGATTATAACGGATTCTAAGTCATAATAATATCATAAATTCATATAATTATCTTCCATTTCATTTTCTGCTTCTGTTCGAATTGAGGAAACTACATATTTTCCTCCTTTTCTGTGCAGTTTTTTTAATACTAAATTATTTTCGGGGTTATGTTCATTCTTATATCAAAAACTCGTTAAACAACAAACAAACGTGTCAATTATGAAATCTATTTATGGATGTATTTTTTGAATAAATTTTCCCTATACGAGTTCTCAAACCAGTTGGTCAATAATAAGTCAAATGAATGTTCAAGGATGAAACAATAATAATTACGTACGAAGTGTTCTACTCAATTAATATTGCAATATGAGAAATGAAACTATTGTCCATTGTTTGTTCGTGTTACATATTTAGTAATTTTAATTTCAGATCACACAATCGTTGCATCCGTAAAGTATGTAATCCGATACTTTTGCCGATTACTCTACACCTGTAATCTAATCTGAGATTGATAAGCCGGGTTCTTATCCCATTCAGAGCGGTAATTAATCAATGGCAATGACTGCTCAACATCTCTACCATATTTTAATACTGAACGAAATCAGTTGTTGTATGAACAATTTAATATACACATGATTTATTAAGCGTATGAGTAAACACTTTACATTCAGTATTTGTGAGCTACATAAATCGAGAGTCAAGTGTTGCATTTTTTTGATAAACGTCACCGAAAATACGATAGTAGAGTTACTTAGCTACACTTATGATAGGTTTTTTGTTAGTTAATGCCTCGTCTGAGCCTCGGGCGAGGCACTGATTAACAAAAAAACGATCAAAAGTACAGCAAAGCAACTCTATTACCGTCTTTACGGTGTACGTTTACGGCGACGCACGCCCAGGAACCCCAAACTTAAGTCTAGAGTTAATAATCATAGGTTTTGTAATTGCAAGGCAATTAATTTTTTTATTGAACTGCACGGATTATCTGCTATTTAGACAACTATAAAATTATTCGAAAATTTATAGTGTAATACAATTTTGTTCTGTTAATAAAGAGTGATGGGTGGGGTGGAATAAGGGCGGATAACACAATACGTCCCTTTTCTATAAAATGAAATTTTTGATAAATACACTCAGGAACTTGATACATATTAAAGATATAATGTTTTAGTACACGCCCTTATTCAGTTGCTCATAATAAATTATTATTTACTTTAAAAAATTGCTGAAACGTCGCTGATTGGTCGAAATCATTTATATTTATGTTAAATATTAAGTTTTTTTTAAAGAAATTTACTATGTGTGTAGATTGAGTATTAAATTTTACACATGCCGACACGATTGTCTAAGATGTGTGTATGTACGGGTCTTTCAACCGTCAGTGTTGGAACCACCAGATGGAAGAATAATATTAATCATGTAATTATTTTACTACAATTAATACATATCTAAAATCTCGAAACGTCTATTTTAATGATAATATTATTGAATTAATTTCAAAATAATATTAGAGATATTTAATAATGCATTATAAATGACAATTTTCAAAAAACAGTATTGAACGGGAAACTCGCTTTTTAAATATTGTGATGAGTGTTGTCATCGTGTGAAAACCGCATTGTTTATATTTTATTAATAATTTTAATAAAAAAACTTCTTTCGAATGAAAAAACAATCAACTTATTATCTTCGTATTAAAAACAAATCAGAGCATTTAAAAATATTAAATTATTTCAAAATATTTTTAGAAGTATTTAATTTGATAATGCATAACAATTTCACATTTTTAAATTAAAAAAAAAATATTATAAAAAAATAGTATTAGAAAAACAAGCAGAACATAAAAAAACATTAACAAATTGAAAATTTAAATTAAAATTACATGTATAAAATTAATGATAACGATAGAGGTGTTGTTTATTTAGTTTTGTCGACCCGGTGGGCAAGTGGGTTATTTATTTATATTAGAGTGCATTGTGGTCAGGAAATGAGCGGTCGCTCTTTATGTGAATAATAAATAAAAACACAAGGATGATAAATATTTACGTCAGGAATGGTGATCTTGGTGACGTTGGCCTCTCCGCCGATAGTGACCAAGGTGGCCTTCTCGATCATCTTGCTGTATCTATTCCAGAGACATATTATCCAGAATTATTATCACTCAATAACACTTGTCGTCAGCGACAGACACAGACAGGGTATCAATATTACTAGCACGGGGTGTTTGGTTCACTTGTTAGGGTTTTGACGCTTTGATTTGAGAGAGATGCTGTGCACCTGTTGATATGCAGGGATACGAGTAATCGAACAACACATCCACACTCTGAGAGCACGCCGAAGCGACTGGGCCACTTGTGACGACGCGTTGCGCTGCTTGACTTGCCTCTCTCTCTCACGTACACGGTGATCATGCTGTACTTTCAAATCATTTCAAAATATATATTAATTTATATAAATTTGCATTTAAGCAATGCATTGCAATTAAATCATATACATATACTGGGATTGTTAATGTGTATAAAAAAAAAACAATTTCATTGTAGGGTCCCTAATGCGGACCACATACGTTACGGCTGCACAGGTCTGTACAGCGTAAATACGGCGATATACTGGTGTGCGTTTTCTCGTCGGTACAGTCGCAACGAACGTACACCACACAGTCTTCTGCAGGACTCATAATAATACCGTGACGCCTTTATAAGGTCACTTTATAAGGTATTGGCCAGGCCAATATATAGTAGAGATGGTTTCCCAGGCCAACAGGCAGCAATGAGTCCTTCAGATCTAGTAGATCTACCAAGTAACACCAGTGGATACCGTTTTTGGTCACGCCGTGAATCGAACCCTCACTCACAAATCCGTCACACTAACCACTGGGCCACAAGGCGGCTGTAGGACTCAAATATATGGCGAACGTTGGATACGCCCACAACATTACGGCCAGAATGGTGAAAGAAAATACTGCTTTATGCAAATCAGCGGTTGGTTTCCCTTCTGGATCAATCATCTCCTCAGACTCCACGGACATGTCTGTCATCTAGATATTTATACATTTAGTTGTGAGTCATTCATATCGGTGGTGTTGATTGGCTCACCCATAAAGGGCTTAACCTCTCTCTGTACACATGTTACAATTTGCGCCGTACGGCCGTTTTCAGTATTATTCCCGTATTTACATTTTATTTCCATATGCGTGTGTATTGTGTAATATACGTGGAGTCGCCTTGTTACCCAGTGGTTAGTGTGACGGATTCGTGAGTGAGTTGCTGTGTGGTGGCCTGGGAAACCACCTCTACTATATACTCCCGTAAAGGTCACGGTAGCCTGGCCAACCCTTTAAAAGGGGGCTCCAGTCAAGAGAGAAGGCGACTTTTATATCCTATGTGAGATAATGATGAATAAATTAGTGTAGCTTCAACAAAAAATAGTATTAAAATCGGAAATAAAATTTTGTCTTCCTTCAAAGGGTGACATAAATAAAAATATCGGCCGTATTCTATAGAATTGTGTAATGATAATGTATTCATGCGGTGTGTATACACTCTTATATTGAATACGGCCGGGAGTGTCCACACCCGTTAGTCATTTTTCGTATATTAACAAAGAAAAGAAAAGGAAATAAAAGAAAATAGCCACAAAAGGGGGATGTGAAAATATTCAGAATATATTTAAAAGGCAGAGTAAAACGTCACTGCATTAACTGGCATTAATTTAAATTGGTTTTTGTTGTGGTTGATATGTTTATGTATAGTAGAACAGTAAGTTAAGAAGGTTGAAGCTGCATATTTAATTAAATTTGATTAGTGACACTTCATAGGGGAGATATAACAAATAGTAAGTTATTTAGCCAATTGAAAAATAAGTTTGTAACTTTGAATGAGTGCGTCACTGTTTCATATATACATGTGCTTGTTAAATCAAACTATTTTCCTGACATTATTTGATTTGACCTATTTGACAGTTACAGAATCCTTAATTTAATTGAAAAGTTTTATTTGTCAGGCATCTTCTGTTT
This sequence comes from Agraylea sexmaculata, assembly GCA_022606485.1. Classification (NCBI taxonomy): domain Eukaryota; kingdom Metazoa; phylum Arthropoda; class Insecta; order Trichoptera; family Hydroptilidae; genus Agraylea; species Agraylea sexmaculata. Next base: position 4,615 of record JAGTTH010005192.1, on the reverse strand, counting down.
TTGTGCGTTATAAATAAAAATAAATTATTTTTCGACCGGTATGTGCCAGTAAACTTGTAAACACCCTGTCGGTGGGTTTTGCAAAAGGTATTCAATTCAATAAAAATACAAAGGAGACTCAAAATAATAGAATTTTGCAGAAAAAAAAATGAAATCGGTTTACTGGAAGACAATGAAATTGTGTGTATGTAAAATATAAAAAATAGCCTCGAATAGAGAATAATATTTTTAGTTGAAGAGCGATAATTATGATAAATATGTAAATATTGATATAATTATTATTAAATACCCTGTGAGTGTTTCCTTTAAGTCCAGACATGGATTAGACTAAAAATATATATTTGTATTTAATGGTTTCCGATGACAAACAGGAAAGTGGATTGACTTATAATAGGATTTTCTTATTTTTCAACTAAATATATTTAAGCCATAGATTGTAGTTCTGCGAAAACTCACCATTCATATTCAATTCTATTGTTTCAAAAATGATTACGTTGACAATCAAGTTCATTGTCATTTTTGAAGAAAGTGTATGACGGTAATTATTATACGTGTTGTATTAAAGTGTGGTTTTGAATATATTGAAAGTGACTGTAATTAATGTAAAATATTCACATGTGGTTGCTTGTGATATAATTTACTGAACGATTTCTCCAAAGACAGTTATACAAATGATAATATTTGAACAGAATAATGTGTAATGTAATGGATTTTTTTCATGATTAAATAAAGAAAAAAAAGAGGTAATGTGAATATATGTATAGTATAAAGGAACTGTATATAAAATTACTTAAAAATTGTGTATGCGAAACATTAATAAGTAATATTTTTATCGATTTATTTAAAATAAAATTAAATATATACAATTTGAATAAAATAATTATGCATAATGTAAAAAAATAAATCCAACATTACGATTAATTAAATTTTTAATAGATTTTTGGGTACACAAGTAATAATTATGAATTAAAAACAGATATACGTAATTACGCGTAATTGCCATATCGATTGAATTTTTAAGGTTACTCAAGTATCTCTGCTACTTTATGATATTTTAATAAATTTTACAGTTTATTGGGTACTAATTATTGAAATTAAAACACTAATAGGTTATAAAAGAAGCCTTGAATCGTCATTGAACTGTTGATTTAATGATTAAATTAAATTGCTTTGATCACATTTTTAGCGGTTACCATACCAGTCACGTTCTAATCGACAAAACAATGTAAGAACAGGGTCAGTGGATCGTTTGAAAGATTTTATTATGATTGCTGTAAAATAAAAGGTCTGTTCATATTGAATTTAGCGGTCAGGTGTGTTTTTCATTAGTAGTTCATACATTATACGTTTTGTGTACGTGAATCAGGCAATGCCACTATTTTCAACAAGACAAGTGTTCTCAATTCAATTTAAAGCGATCTTATTTTAACCACGAGGTATTCCAACAAATATTAACAATAGGATAAGTATACTACCTGAAATTCATTTTCATAATGTGGTCATAAGACGTGACTTTAAAATTGTTATAGGATGTTTCAAGAGAAGTAGACAGAAGTACTTTCTTCTTGGTAACTATGTTTAAATTTAAAAAACTTAAGTCTATCCAGCATAGTCCAAAAATATCTGACAAATACACTTTATTATTTAAGTTTGTGAGTGGTTTAATGCATATGTATACATACAAAACGATGAAAAAATTATCACATACTTAAGCAATAAACACTATAACAAAATTATTAACTTCTCCACTAACTCCTTGATATAAAATCTAAACAAAATCAAATATGTTCCAAATAAGCGAGACTTTCCATATAAATTTTCTAATATAAACACATATGATTTTGTCTGTCCCCACAGTCCTTAATAATGTTTGTGTTTCACAATATTTTTGTTTTATTCATATAGTATATATAAAGTATTTGTTTATGTTGCCCATAAATTATGTGATTTAATTAGCGAATGATAAGAGACTTAGTCTATAAATTATTAATATTGTAACATCTAATCATATTGTATCAAAACATTATATTTAATAAACAAATTGTATATTAATAAAATGTACAAGCACGCACACTGTTAAACAGTGACCAAAATCACACAAAGGAATTTGTATTATTTCAAGTTTTTTTTTTTATAAAAATTCGGGATATCGTCTTATAGGCTCAAAGAATATTTGCGGATGATGCATTCGTTTTTAGATATTCTTTATTATTTAGTTAAATTTGTATGAATTTAATATATGTAATGGTGGCAAAGACCAGCTGATCTGGCCGTCGCATTTAAATATTGAAAATGGATGAAAATGAGTGTAGTTTCCATTAATTTTGTATGAGATTTTGAGATCCACTGCTATAAATTGCTAATTTTGAAATGTGTGTGTAGATTTCTTAATTAAAATAGTGATTTTCATCAATTTTTTGAATGAAATTATAAGGTTTTCTTTATATTTAATGCAAAACAAAATCGCTCTATGGATATACGATCTTTATTATATTTGAGTAGGACAAATATTCTAATTTAATACACGATAGTGTTTTTTTATTAAATTTGGTATTAAAAGCCTGGTTAAACAGTGCCGTAATAGACAATTGAAAACAAAGAAGTTTGAAGTAATTAGTCTGTAACTGGCTTCTTCACTTGCCTGGCATAGCCAACTAGCCCTCTAACTAGCAATGTGTAACCAAGGCATTTTATTAATATTATCCTTAATATTCGAATTATAGTATTAGATGTTTTAAATATGAATTGAATGTTTTATCAGTTGTGGAGTAATAGACGAGATGTGGGTGTAGATCGAGTGTAGTAGTATTGTAATAAGTATGGTGGCAATAAAGTCATGGGACACCATAAGTAAGTTATGTAAGCAGGTTATCCTGTTGCCAAGAAGACCTGTTCCCAGCCACACCGACCGGGATGATGCTAATTTGCCTTCTTCACAGGTTATTCAAGTTGTGGTGCCAAGTCCGGATTCCGCCCACTTGCCATTAAAATGTATCCCGCCAACCTGCGCCACGTACACCCATTACTATTACATGCTAAATGACAATTATCCACAAATATAATTATAATAGCTACTCGTAAATTAAGCTGATTAATGCGATGGGATATAAGATTATTTACACTATTTATATATCATATGTTTGCACATTGGCAACATTGAGACAGCAATTTTACCAGGCGCGGTTGTATTATATTAGTTATATCTGGTGCAGCTAAAAGAACCTAACAAAAATACACTATTCTAATCTAAATCAAACCCATTTTCATAATATTATATATGTTTATGTAATACTCGTATTTGTCATTAATTTAATAAATATTTTTAAAAGGATAAAGGTATTTTTTAAAGACTAATACGTTCTAACCTGAACCAAACTTAACATCACCTGAATGATGTGAAGGTGCTTCGATTTTTGTTTTTACACAAAAATTAGAATTTATATTTTAAATTGTGACTAATCACAACAATTAACAGTTGGTCTAAAAGTTTAATAAATAAAATATACTAAGCCAATTAAATCTTAAAGATTATTTTGGTTTCATTATATTTCAGAATAAATAACAATTGACAAAATAGAGTACATTAACAAAGAAATATCTAAAATATTTTATTTTTGCGAATGGTAACCTAATATTATCACCAACAAAATTAATAAAATAATATTATTATATCCATCATCATCAGGAGCAACATGTATTTGTATTATTATACTTATACTGTTTTAGGGATATCTTCATTATTATTAAGTTTAGTCTTTGGTTTATTATCCCAATACATGGAAATAACGCTTATTTAAGGGAAAATAACGATATTTTTTTTGTTAATATTTGTTTAAGTTATAATTGTGTTGATTGTTGTTTTTAATAGTTAATAATCTCTTTTGTATTTTTCCCATTTTCTCTGTAAGTCAAATTATATCTCATATATAAATTCAAAATCTTCATATTAAAAATATTTACTTCATATTATTGTACTTTAAAATTTCATAATAAATAGCAGGTTAGATCATTAGAAATTATATGCAGTTATTAAATGATAGGGTGAATTGTAACTAAAACAAACTCTGCCTCCAGGTATTTTAATAAAATAATTTTTATAACCTGATTTTTTTTTGGTGTCAAATGTGAGACAAATTGCTTAGAAAATTCTCCCCCACATCTACACAAATCTAAGTTTACAGTGTAGATGTCTCGATAATGTCAGGTAAAGTTATTCTCACGTGGGATTGGAAATAAGCACAGTTATTTGATAAATTGTAACATTTATAATAATTATTACTCTTTTGCTCGGAAAAGCGGAAAGAAGCTGGTGAAGAGTGTACATGATGTTAAAATAAAATGTGAAACTATTTCACGATTAACCACATGTGAAATAGTGTATTATTTTTGATGAATTAATTAAATTAAATCAGTAGTGAAATGCGTGATCGATAAAATGGCGCCCAAACAAGCAAATGGCGGAAAATTGTAATGGATAAGATAATTTATTTTTTATTATTCTTCACCTTGATTTATTGGCAATAGTTTATATTTATCCTAAACTATATACAGGCTGGAATAAAATAATTCGGAATATTTTAAGAGGAGGTATGGTATCACAAATATATATTTATAT
>JAGTTH010005191.1:0-37160 GCA_022606485.1 Agraylea sexmaculata | reverse complement strand
TATAATAGTTTAATAATAGTGTGTGCGTGCGGTGCGTATGCGTGTACACAATACTACCAAGATCTAGTCTATTTCTACACACGCACTCTTATTATAGAAGGTGTCTTTTTTCCGTCAAAATATGTCTAAAAGAATTGATTATACTGTTTATGGGCATTCAATATAATCGTGTAATGAGTGTGTGCATGTGGTGCGTTTGCGTGTACACCAATACTAACAATATCTAGTCTATGAGTACACACACGACTCACTAACACACTATTATACTGAACATCCTGACTGAAGTATTAAAAGGAAAACTTATAATATTAAAGTAACAAAAAAAAACCTTAATAATTGTAATATGTTCTTTAAATATGTGGGAGGGGGTTTAAGGACTGTCAGGCGCTTCTGATATCTAAAATAAAATGTAATACTAATCACGACTGTTGGGAAGTTTAACATGTATAAAAATATATTCTAAAAATAATTATCGCTATAACAATATTAATTTCAAACTAATACAGACTGACAGCAGGTTATTATTATTAGAGGCAATAAATATACTGGCCACATAAGTTAATTAATTTATTATTACGATAAACGAGGAGATCATCATTTTTCTCTTATATAATTGTGCAATCTGACCAATTACAGCCGTTAGTGGTAAAGTAACTTGATAAAAAGATTATTAAAAATGCATTGTTTGTTTCATAAAGCGAATTAATTAAAGCAATCACAGCCGTTCGCGGTTTAATACCATTCTTCTTTGAGTATATATTGTAATCGAATAAATAATTAATAAGACAAACACGACAATATATTATAAATATATTTAAAAAAAATAAGCTTTTTATAAAAATATTAAATTTATTGGTAATATTTTGTGTACGGTTATAACGAGCAACTGAGTGCTTTCAAAATAAGTAAAGGCATTTGAAGATTAAATAAATTATTGATATTATTTGTCCTTGGGGGTTGTAAGAATAATTTGCGCCCCGGTGTTACAGTGGTTAGTAATTGTGAAGGGGGTGGGGAGAGTGGGGTGGTGTTTTAATGGTGGTTGGTTTGAGCACAAGGGTTACTGGTTCGAGACCCATCGGGACTACAAGACAATCCACTTAACACAACTCCAACTACCTAACAATCTTTTATTTTATTTCTTAACACGCGGTTACACTTGCAGGACTGACTTTGTAATATTACACTCGATCTATCGTTCATTTGGAATATTTATTATATTCAATATAAACAACGATAATACAAGATTATTTCTATTATAATAATTTAGCCGCATTCATCGTTTATTAATATATAAAACACGCCTCAATATATTGTTCCTGTATAGTGCTCTCTAATTATTACAATAGAATACTGCATGTTTTGTAATATTATACTCGATCTATCGTTCATTTGGAATATTTATTATATTCAATATAAACAACGATAATACAAGATTAATTCTGTTATAATAATTTAGCCGCATTCATCGTTTATTAATATATAAAACACGCCTCAATATATTGTTCCTGTATAGTGCTCTCTAATTATTACAATAGAATACTGCATGTTTTGTAATATTACACTCGATCTATCGTTCATTTGGAATATTTATTATATTCAATATAAACAACGATAATACAAGATTAATTCTGTTATAATAATTTACCCGCATTCATCGTTTTTTAATACAGTGCAATACTCAATAACCCAATAAAATGTATGTTGGAATGACTCGCGTTATGAATAATTCCATTATCCAAAGTACATTGCGATGTCTTCATATGAACAGAGCTGAATAACAATATAAAGGTTTAGAACCCCTGTCGTCGTAAATTCACCCCCTTTCAGATTTATTATTGCACTGGAATCATACATACATATCCACGTGGAGGTAACCATTGCAAGTGATGAAATAATGTGCTATTTAAAATGGGGGGCCCGTGTTTATTTTTAAATCGGACGTGGGTTTTTTTCCTCGTGCCAATAAATATATTCATGATATTCTTCGATCGGTGTTTTAATTATAATTTAAATAAAATACACACCGGATAAAGTGACACTTTTTTTTAGTTTAAAATTTTCCTCAACAAATAATGTGTCTCTTTCTAATTGTATATGTTTGTCCTTTTCACATTAAAATAGGGGAGATTGGGTTCAAACCCGGTTATAAACAAATTAATTTGTTTTCATTTAAATAATGTATATTTGTATAGAAATTGCTTTAAATATATAATATGTGAATTAAAGAAATCCCAAAATGACGAATGTTTTTATGCGAGCGCAGTTCCACCAGTTGACAGTTCGCCGCGAACGCATTTGGCAAGGTCTATTTTACATCATGTCATTATAAAACATACATCTTCTTATAAAAAACGCCCTTATGTAGAGAAAAAAATCACTCTTATATGTATTATTTTTACAATTGACTTATCACGTCCAATCGCGGTACATAAGGTCAATACACACGAATTGAGAAATAATTCTATTCAATTTTCTTTATCAAATTTATAAAAAAAAATAGACTAATTTCTTGTTTAAACGATAATCATTTTTATTATTGACCAATCATATCCATTAGCGGTGTATATTCATAGTCATACGTATGAATTTTGTTTGATTGTTATGTTTGTAGAGTGAATGTCAAATGAAGTTACTCGGTCACATGATTTCACCAATCACAGCCATTTATTGTAAGTCTGTTACCGACAATGAGAATACCAGACAAGATGACGGACCAAGTAGACGATTCTGAATAAGACAATTAGTGTTACCCTTGTCAATTTCAATTTGATATACTTATAAAATAGACTAAAGTATTTAAATAATTTTGCGTGGTGACCAATCACGAACGCTCGCGGTTGCACTTACTATAAAAACAATGCAAATGGACAGTATTTAATAAAAAAAAGAGTATATATGGAATATTTTTAACGCCGCTTTGTATGTAAAATTATATCTATAGTGTAGAGAGTAATGGAGACAAACAAAACAACTCAAAAGTCTGGGTGAGAAAATTAGTGTTGCCCCTGTCAAACTCATCTGCTTGGTCCGCCATCTTGATTTTTTTTGAAATAGTTATTGTTGAGGTGATCGACCTTGTGCTCCAGTTATAATGCGTATATTCCCACAGGAACAAGTAGTTTGCGGGTGCAAGTTAAATAGGAAGTGACGTCAGAGTCACGTCTCTCCCCTTCGGCTCCATCCTGCGGCTTAATTAGTGACAGCATCAGTCATTCCGCCTTTTGCAGGTTATTATTCTGTATGTGCTATCGATCCAGGGTGTGTCCAAACGCAGGGGTGAAAGCCCCACCCTCTTATCACGACTCATCGTCAATAAGGTCAACAGCGACAGAGAGATGATGGTTATAGTTCAATACCATAGCAATCAGTCAAAGACATACACTATGGCCTTTTATATGTAGTCATTCAAAGTGATTTGGTTCGTACTTTAACGGCCAATAAGAGAGCTCATAATACAGACACACAGTATACATACACTATGACCTTTTATATGTAGTAATTCAAAGTGATTTGGTTCGTACTTTAACGCATAATACGAGAGCTCACAATACAGACACACCGTATACATACACTATGGCCTTTTATATGTAGTAATTCAAAGTTATTTCTTTCGTACTTTAACGCACAATAAGAGAGCTCACAATACAGACACACAGTATACATACACTATGGCATTTTATATGTAGTAATTCAAAGTGATTTGGTTCGTACTTGAACGCCCAATAAGAGAGCTCACAATACAGACACACAGTATACATACACTATGGCCTTTTATATGTAGTAATTCAAAGTTATTTCTTTCGTACTTTAACACACAATAAGAGAGCTCACAATACAGACACACAGTATATATACACTATGGCCTTTTATATGTAGTAATTCAAAGTTATTTCTTTCGTACTTTAACGCATAATACGAGAGCTCACAATACAGACACACAGTATACATACACTATGGCCGTTTATATGTAGTCATTCAATTAATCTTAATATTTATACATCCAGTTATAAGGCCAGCGAATAATTCAAAATTCAGATTATTTATTTGACATGTGCAAAAATATTCCGTGTCTTAAGATTCAATGGTTGTGCAACTATGACGCACTATGTATGTATGTATGCATGAACCAAGTATCACAAACAAGTCATTCAAAATTGCCGAATATTAGAACATGAGATAGAAGAAATGAACAAATATCAAGATGGTCGAGAATTCACACAAACCATAGATATAAACATTATATATCGCATCGCATATAAATAATTCGTGCAATTTCGTGTAAATCCGTGTATTGTTGCACTTTTCTCTCCTATTCGATAAAGGCATAAGTGTGTCTCCCTCACTCAACACATTTCTAGTGAGCACTGAGAGTGGTTGTGACAATACTTTAAGTAGTCTTTGGTAAAAAGTGAGTATTTGAGTGTATGTTTGAGTCCATATGACATGTAGTAACAATGCATTTACCCATTTTACTGTGAAATATAACTGAAGATATGAAGAGACATGTTTACAGTATAATGTTTGCCAGGTAGCTCATGTTTTTGACCACTTGATCCACTTGATCTAAACACTCAGATAGCCACTCATTCGATATATTATGTTTATATTTATGACATGTAGCACGCCTACACAATTAAATACTTGATCCGCCATCTTGCATCGATATGTATTGTTATTTTTTGAGTATGGCAACACTAATTCAAATAATTATGATTAATCTCACACAATGTATGTATGTATGGCAACGTTGTAACAAGATAACAGACACATATATTTATTTATCAAGCCGACCGCACGCAGAGCAAGATAACGCTTATTAAATTAATTTAAAATATAAATAAATAAATAAAACTCACCACGTGTGCGCGCAACAATGGAAAACCGTTGTCGTTGTGCGAAATGGAGGGAAATGAACGCCATTGTAGATTTATATAATCAGTTTAAAATTAACACGATTGTATAACTAATGGTGAGTTGGTTATCCGTCCACGTGGAAGTCTTCTAGTTTGTTTTGTGTTAATTAAATAATTGTGAGAATCACGTGGTAGATTGCGACGTCCTACCCCTGCGACATTCGGGGAGCAACTGATTTGATCCCGCATCTGTCCCTCTTGCGGCGCTGCGTTTGCAACTGTGCGTTATGGTCGCTAATATAACCACACACATATATATGTAGACAGTTTTCAAATTTGGAAACTGCAACGGTTGCATTTTTAATCAAAATAAAATTTATTATTTAAAAATAATCGGACTAACACGAATGTGTATTTTATATGTGACGCAATTAAAGTTTGTAGGTTTGTCGTAAATCTAAAAATGCCAAATGCGTAAATTAGTATTTTTTTTTAAACTTTCGCAAATATGGATTCATTTGTTTTGGAATGTATTTATTTATTTCCATATAAACTCTCAGAAGAGCTTTTTTTTAATATAATAGATGTTGCTATATAAGGTCGCTCCTTAACAAGTTCTATAGGTGTCAGAATTGGTGGAAAAGAGTCCTCCCAGGTGCGGAAATTCGTTGTCAAATATATTGTTATAAGCAGACATAGTCCAAGTGGGTGTGGTGGAGTGCTTAGACGTATCAGAGCTCAGCAATAATGTTTTATTTTAACTCTCTGATATTTAAACAAAATATATAATTTAAGTTGGGATATCGAAAATATAACCGAAAAATATTTATTAAATAATTACCCCACATACCCCACATTAACAGCCGATTCCAAGATGGTGGCCCGAAACCTCCTCTCTTACAAAAAGGTTTATAAACGAGCAAAACGAGACGTAATTAGTCAAAGCCAATATTTAAGTTTTCTTATGATATTATATGATTTTTGCGCAACTGAGTGATCTCTTTTCCACCAATTCTGCCACCTGCATGGCTTGTATAAATGATTACTTCCTACGCCTTACTTTATTTTAACTTATTATTATTTGATTTCATTTAGCATTATTTTATTTCAACTGACATTTACACAAAACATTATATGATATACATCTACACTTATTATAATTATGTATTTATGTATATCCTAGAATATGTAACGGGCTAGGCAAAAGTACCATCTTGGTTATGTGACGCTTAGATCGGCTTATTTATCCAGATTTAAAAATAATCAGTATTTACCTTACAATATAAGAAATCAGAGTAAATCTCAATCAAGACGATCGATTGGGATTTTTTTATTAATATTATTCCCGATCTTCTAGTCATAATAATCGATCAAATTAATTTTTGATGGTATTTGAACCCATGAACACAGTATTTGTAGCCACACGCGTTTTATCCCCTGAGCTATTTATTATTTATAATATATTTTGATTACAAAATATGTGAATTCTATGTTACAGTTGAGTATGACGTCATTTAGCCCCCGTCATTGCTTTATTCTGCCTAATAGACATATTAAAAATTAGATGTGATTTGTAATTAGATCAAAAGAAAAGCTGACAATAATTGGCGCTCGTGTTTGTTTGATTGGCGGGTTTTCGTAGAAACAAGTAATGTGAATTCCGAAAATAAAATATTAATAATTGAAAATAAAAACTTACCTAATAAAGACCTTTGAATTGCAGCAAATAAGCATTGGTGCTATTTTTGTAGTATTTGGAATCTGCAAAAATAAAAATAATAAAAATTACTCTCCATATTTACAACATATGTATGTATGCAAACTGTTTGTTTGTTTGTTAATATACAATCGAAAATGCAAAACATGTAAATGAACGGTTAAAGTATTTTTTTTAACCTATCAAATCAATTTTTTTTTTAAATGAGCGGGATTTGAATCCATGACCACAATATTATACCCTAAGCAACTTAATAAAGATTTTTATCTTAATTAAATTAAAAATACACATAATAGAAATGTTAGCCGCGTTATATATATATATAAAGAGTTATATATATATAGTGAAGAGATATATATATATATATATATATATATATATATATATATATATATATATATATATATATATATATATATATAAAAATTTGATGTTAAAATCATATTTTAATGAAGTCTGAATCTAGATACGGCTATCTTGTAAACATTTCGGCGGGTCATGACGCTGACAATGAGATCTGTTGGCGTAAATAGTGTTACAACAAACGACGACAAGACAATTTCAATAATTAATAGTTTCAAAAGTAATCGTTGCAGTGTTCTAATTGAAAAAAAACCAGTTGAGCCATTTAGAAGTATTTTTTACAAATACATACATTTAATAAATATGAATATGTATAAACTAAACTAAATAACATATCACAACTGTTTGCAGTAGGTTAGGTCACTTTTTTGTTTTTATTTTGCTACTTTAGCTACGAATGCCTATCGAAAATTGTTTGCAGCTATGCGTATTTAAGCGAACAAATTAAATAATATTAGCGAGATAAGGAATAATCGGCAAACCGTCGTTATCAGCATCAAACTAACCTTCGCCACATAATTAAAAGCGCAAATTTTAATTGAAAAAAAAAATAAAAATTAATAATAATAAGCGGTAGTTGTGCGCGATGTTTGGCAGTCGTTCGTAAATAATCATTCTTAAAATAAATTGCGTGTGTATACAAAATGTCGTCAGCACAACGCCTGTGAGTCACACGTGTTTCGGGAACACGTGTTTTATAAGGGATTCAAAGAAAGGACAACCACTTGATGAATACAATTCAATAGACAAGGGTCGGCGGATTATCCGTGCTCGGATAAAAGAACAGCTTATCGAAGAAGTACTCGCTTTATCTTATCTAGAGTGTTTCCACTTTGATAATGAATATTTCGACACACTCACCATTATTTACTGATGCCAAATATAACTAACTGACATGGGTCACTATGTCAAATAAACGATACAATATCATACAGATAAACGATAGATCGAGTGTAATATTACAAAACATGCAGTATTCTATTGTAATAATTAGAGAGCACTATACAGGAACAATATATTGAGGCGTGTTTTATATATTAATAAACGATGAATGCGGCTAAATTATTATAATAGAAATAATCTTGCATTATCGTTGTTTATATTGAATATAATAAATATTCCAAATGAACGATAGATCGAGTGTAATATTACAAAACATGCAGTATTCTATTCTAATAATTAGAGAGCACTATACAGGAACAATATATTGAGGCGTGTTTTATATATTAATAAACGATGAATGCGGCTAAATTATTATAATAGAAATAATCTTGTATTATCGTTGTTTATATTGAATATAATAAATATTCCAAATGAACGATAGATCGAGTGTAATATTACAAAACATGCAGTATTCTATTGTAATAATTAGAGAGCACTATACAGGAACAATATATTGAGGCGTGTTTTATATATTAATAAACGATGAATGCGGCTAAATTATTATAATAGAAATAATCTTGTATTATCGTTGTTTATATTGAATATAATAAATATTCCAGATGAACGATAGATCGAGTGTAATATTACCAAACATGCAGTATTCTATTGTAATAATTAGAGAGCACTATACAGGAACAATATATTGAGGCGTGTTTTATATATTAATAAACGATGAATGCGGCTAAATTATTATAATAGAAATAATCTTGTATTATCGTTGTTTATATTGAATATAACAAATATTCCAAATGAACGATAGATCGAGTGTAATATTACAAAACATGCAGTATTCTATTCTAATAATTAGAGAGCACTATACAGGAACAATATATTGAGGCGTGTTTTATATATTAATAAACAATGAATGCGGCTAAATTATTATAATAGAAATAATCTTGTATTATCGTTGTTTATATTGAATATAATAAATATTCCAAATGAATGATAGATCGAGTGTAATATTACAAAATATGCAGTATTCTATTCTAATAATTAGAGAGCACTATACAGGAACAATATATTGAGGCGTGTTTTATATATTAATAAACGATGAATGTGGCTAAATTATTATAATAGAAATAATCTTGTATTATCGTTGTTTATATTGAATATAATAAATATTCCAAATGAACGATAGATCGAGTGTATTATTACAAAACATGCAGTATTCTATTGTAATAATTAGAGAGCACTATACAGGAACAATATATTGAGGCGTGTTTTATATATTAATAAACGATGAATGCGGCTAAATTATTATAATAGAAATAATCTTGTATTATCGTTGTTTATATTGAATATAATAAATATTCCAGATGAACGATAGATCGAGTGTAATATTACAAAACATGCAGTATTCTATTGTAATAATTAGAGAGCACTATACAGGAACAATATATTGAGGCGTGTTTTATATATTAATAAACGATGAATGCGGCTAAATTATTATAATAGAAATAATCTTGTATTATCGTTGTTTATATTGAATATAATAAATATTCCAAATGAACGATAGATCGAGTGTAATATTACAAAACATGCAGTATTCTATTGTAATAATTAGAGAGCACTATACAGGAACAATATATTGAGGCGTGTTTTATATATTAATAAACGATGAATGCGGCTAAATTATAATAATAGAAATAATCTTGTATTATCGTTGTTTATATTGAATATAATAAATATTCCAAATGAACGATAGATCGAGTGTAATATTACAAAGTATGCAGTATTCTATTCTAATAATTAGAGAGCACTATACAGGAATAATATATTGAGGCGTGTTTTATATATTAATAAACGATGAATGCGGCTAAATTATTATAATAGAAATAATCTTGTATTATAGTTGTTTATATTGAATATAATAAATATTCCAAATGAACGATAGATCGAGTGTAATATTACAAAACATGCAGTATTCTATTCTAATAATTAGAGAGCACTATACAGGAACAATATATTGAGGCGTGTTTTATATATTAATAAACGATGAATGCGGCTAAATTATTATAATAGAAATAATCTTGTATTATCGTTGTTTATATTGAATATAATAAATATACCAAATGAACGATAGATCGAGTGTAATATTACAAAACATGCAGTATTCTATTCTAATAATTAGAGAGCACTATACAGGAACAATATATTGAGGCGTGTTTTATATATTAATAAACGATGAATGCGGGTAAATTATTATAATAGAAATAATCTTGTATTATCGTTGTTTATATTGAATATAATAAATATTTCAAATGAACGATAGATCGAGTGTAATATTACAAAACATGCAGTATTCTATTCTAATAATTAGAGAGCACTATACAGGAACAATATATTGAGGCGTGTTTTATATATTAATAAACGATGAATGCAACTAAATTATTATAATGAAATAATCTTGTATTATCGTTTGTTTATGAATATAATAAATATTCCAAATGAACGATAGATCAGTGTAATATTACAAAACATGCAGTATTCTATTCTAATAATTAGAGCACTATACAGGAACAATATATTGAGGCGTGTTTTTATATATTAATAAACGATGAATGCGGCTAAAGTATATAATAGAAATAATCTTGTATTATCGTTGTTTATATTGAATATAATAAATATTCCAAATGAACGATAGATCGAGTGTAATATTACAAAACATGCAGTATTCTATTCTAATAATTAGAGAGCACTATACAGGAACAATATATTGAGGCGTGTTTTATATATTAATAAACGATGAATGCGGCTAAATTATTATAATAGAAATAATCTTGTATTATCGTTGTTTATATTGAATATAATAAATATTCCAAATGAACGATAGATCGAGTGTAATATTACAAAACATGCAGTATTCTATTCTAATAATTAGAGAGCACTATACAGGAACAATATATTGAGGCGTGTTTTATATATTAATAAACGATGAATGCGGCTAAATTATTATAATAGAAATAATCTTGTATTATCGTTGTTTATATTGAATATAATAAATATTCCAAATGAACGATAGATCGAGTGTAATATTACAAAACATGCAGTATTCTATTGTAATAATTAGAGAGCACTATACAGGAACAATATATTGAGGCGTGTTTTATATATTAATAAACGATGAATGCGGCTAAGTATTATAATAGAAATAATCTTGGCCAGTATCGTTGTTTATATTGAATATAATAAATATACCAAATGAACGATAGATCCGAGTGTAATATTACAAAACAATGATATTCTATTCTAATAATTAGAGAGCACTATACAGGAACAATATAATGAGGCGTGTTTTTATATATTAATAAGATGAATGCGGCTAAATTATTATAATAGAAATAATCTTATTATCGTTGTTTATATTGAATATAATAAATACTTGCAAAATAGAACGATAGATCGAGTGCAAAAATAAACCACCAAGCAATACATTATTCTAATAATTAGAGAGCACTATACAGGAACAATATATTGAGGCGTGTTTTATATATTAATAAACGATGAATGCGGCTAAATTATTATAATAGAAATAATCTTGTATTATCGTTGTTTATATTGAATATAATAAATATTCCAGATGAACGATAGATCGAGTGTAATATTACAAAACATGCAGTATTCTATTCTAATAATTAGAGAGCACTATACAGGAACAATATATTGAGGCGTGTTTTATATATTAATAAACGATGAATGCGGCTAAATTATTATAATAGAAATAATCTTGTATTATCGTTGTTTATATTGAATATAATAAATATTCCAAATGAACGATAGATCGAGTGTAATATTACAAAACATGCAGTATTCTATTGTAATAATTAGAGAGCACTATACAGGAACAATATATTGAGGCGTGTTTTATATATTAATAAACGATGAATGCGGCTAAATTATTATAATAGAAATAATCTTGTATTATCGTTGTTTATATTGAATATAATAAATATACCAAATGAACGATAGATCGAGTGTAATATTACAAAACATGCAGTATTCTATTCTAATAATTAGAGAGCACTATACAGGAACAATATATTGAGGCGTGTTTTATATATTAATAAACGATGAATGCGGCTAAATTATTATAATAGAAATAATCTTGTATTATCTTTGTTTATATTGAATATAATAAATATTCCAAATGAACGATAGATTGAGTGTAATATTACAAAACATGCAGTATTCTATTGTAATAATTAGAGAGCACAATACAGGAACAATATATTGAGGCGTGTTTTATATATTAATAAACGATGAATGCGGCTAAATTATTATAATAGAAATAATCTTGTATTATCGTTGTTTATATTGGATATAATAAATATTCCAAATGAACGATAGATCGAGTGTAATATTACAAAACATGCAGTATTCTATTCTAATAATTAGAGAGCACTATACAGGAACAATATATTGAGGCGTGTTTTATATATTAATAAACGATGAATGCGGGTAAATTATTATAATAGAAATAATCTTGTATTATCGTTGTTTATATTGAATATAATAAATATTCCAAATGAACGATAGATCGAGTGTAATATTACAAAACATGCAGTATTGTATCCTTTAAGCGAGATAACGTCAACATCAGACTGCTTCAAGCCTTACAACATAAAGCATGGTGATAGAATTGTGATGATATTCGACAACCGTCAAGACGAACTAACCGAAGAGTCCAGGTTCAACTCCGATGACTGCATCAAGCTCTTCGCGCTATTCAAATCTTACAATTATAGCGTCTCCTTGTATAGAAACCTCGACTTCTACGAGATGAAGGAGAAAGTAAAAGAAGGTAAACAATTAAAAACAAACAATTCATAAAATATACTAATTAATAAATGTTTTTTAAGAGTGCAAGCGAAATTCGGACATAAGTTGTTTGATAATCTTCACGCTTACGGTCGGAATTGAATTGGAGTCGAAGATTACTAAATTGCAATCTAGATTTATGCAATACACTGTTGAGGAATTCACTGCGTTTGTTATTAATTTAAATCCCATAAAATTGAAAGGGGTTCCTAAATTATTTTTCTTCGAGGTGAAAATAATATGTTTTATTAATATTTTAAGGGGTGATTAAGCATTGGAAATACGTCCCGTTCCCACATAGAGTGAAATGTTCTTATAAAATACAAATGACGTCATTCATTGCGCTACTGCAAATTTACTAAGCATAGAAAAACCAGATCTCTCGATTGATTTATACACAATATATGGCAACATTATGATGTATACATGCATATTTTCAAACAGTCGTATTCAGTAACATGCATACATGATAGCTGTCACTCATACTTGAGTAAATCATCTGTCAAAATGGAGAATTCCAGCTGTCAAACTGAGTGACAGCGGGAATTCTCCATTTTGACAGATGATTTACTCAAGTAAGAGTGACAGCTATCATGTATGCATGTTACTGAATACGACTGAAAATCTTTTCTATTAAATTTAATTTAAAAAGTTATGACATTTTTTTAATCTCTTCGAGTTTATATGAAGAAAAGAGATATCACCATTGATATTAAAAGGCCAGCCTACGTCTTTGTCTACCATTTTGATATTTATACATCCAGTTGTCTGGCCTTCTTGTAGGCGGCAACGATCCGATTCGGATATTGCTGTAAACATTTTATATTTTATAACTTCATTGCGCTCTTTGTGGAAACGCGACTAATCGTTATTGCCGATAAGAATGCCAGACAACTGGATGCATAAATATCAATATGGCGGGCCAAGCAGGCGAGTCTTAATGAGACAATTGGTGTTGCCTCGTGATATTTATCATCCACTTATGATTCATAAAAAGAGAAAAATATATTTATTGTATTACTGGTAAATGTCAATTGATTAAACATTCATGGCATGTTTTATCACCCCTTAAAATATTTTAACACACATTGTTTCTGTATAATGTAATAATTTTTTATTCTCAAAGGTCGGACAGCCTCACCTTCAAATCGATGCTCAGATATTTGCAATCAGAGGTGTTCCGATATCATTGCCGATAATGTCAGATTATTTAATCAACTATGTTCAGTACGACGGTGAGTATTTTTATTAATTAAATAATATTGTATTTTAATATAGAGTCGCATTCCAGACATTATCGACAAAGATTCCCCGTTCCTGAAATTATTCTGTGACGAGATGTTCAATGGGGAACAGTTGCCGCTTCAGAAGCAACTGATAAGGATGAGGAGATTCTTGGCAAACGGTGTACAAATGACAGACGCCTCGACGCTTTTAAGACCTTTTATATTTCAATAAGTTGGAATGCTTGGATCGATGTGCTGCTTCCATCCGTACAGAAGTCCGCCTTTGACATCCTTCACCGTCTTCACCGAGGAGCCGTCAGGATAAATCTGCTCCAGTTTAGCCTTGAAGTCCCTCACGGCGAGCTGAGAGTCGTTTCCTCTCCGACATATGAAATATACTTTACACACAATAATAAGTAAACAAATCAATATTCAAATATAGAATTAAATAATCACCTTCGTTTATTTTATTTGCATGAATGACTTCCGCCAATTTGTTGATATTCTTATTGAAATCGTCGTAAGGACAACTCATTGATCTGTCGAGTCGGTACAAATCGAACTCGGCTTCCGGTCGCACGTCCACCAGCAAAGCCGGAGACTCTTCGACTTCAAACACAACGTCGGCATGCAGCGGGGGTTTTAAATTTTCAATATCGTCAGTACGACCTTCGACGGAATACTTTTTAATTAAATTCTTATCATACACGTCGAGCGCGCTGATTCTTTCATCCGCTCCGAGTAAGTCCAATTTGAAATCCTATAAATTTTTCACAAATAAATAACACTTATAAGGATTTCTGCTTCGGGTCAGTGAAGAATACATTAAAAACTCTCATAATAAACATCATTTATTCAATCTTACTCATTATTAGAAATATTTTCAACGCAGACATAACATTCAGGCTTCATTTCGATACCTTAATACGCAAACTGACCAACTCCATTTTTTTATAAAAACCATGTTTGAATGCAGTTCGATAGTAAAGACAAAATTTGACTCAAATTTTTTCATAAATAATCGTCAAAAACTACTATAATTTCTGTATGAATATTAAATAATCTACTTAATTACTCACAAGACTTACTAATTTTTACCATTATGTTTCTTTGTGTTTTATTTCATTAAAAAAGCAAAAAGGCTAACTCCAAAATCTCTCATAAAATATAACTTCAATAACCCTAAATAATATAAATAAGTTTTTTAAACATTAAAAATAAAGCATGATAATAAAATACACGAACGGGATTTTTTTGTGTCTCCTGTGAAATTTGCTCAAAATTGGTTTGCAAATTAAGGTATCGATTTCTATGGTTACTTATTTTTTTTCAGATTATTAAAACCCTTTCTGCATCAGTTATTATCACTCAATTATTTATCATTATTATAAAAATTAATCTTGATTATGAGAGGTTCCATTGTATTTTAATTAATACATTACTTACACTATCCGTGATTTGCGAATTGCAAAACGCAGGATAATCGATGAGGGAATGAATAGTGGGCGAATCGGAGCAAATACAGCATTTCGGATTCTTACCCCTCAATTTCACTACAAAATAATAATTATTATAAAACGGGAAACGCATGATAATGCAATAAAATAATACAATTTCTCGCCGTAACTTCCATTCCGTCGAAAATGAGCAAATGTCCTGGAAGTGTCGATTTTCCTAGTATTATTTTTATTGCTTCTAAAGCTTGCAAAGCGCCCATAACACCGACGACCGGTCCGAGGATCCCGTTTAAGGAACACGACCCCACGGCTTCCGGAGGTGGTGGTTCGGGAAATACACATCTCAAACACGGCCCTCCGTTTGGCTACAAATTCACACATTATTCTAAATCAACAAACGTAAATGCTTATTAATTACATATTCCGTCGATTTGGAGTTGTAGGCGGTGATTTGTCCTTCCAATTTGAGAGCGCTGGCCGACACGAGGGGTTTCTTCGCCAAGACACAAGCATCATTAATCAAATACCGAGTCGCTACATTATCAGTACAATCCAAAATCACATCGTAGTCTTTGAAAATAGCCAAAGCGTTCTCGGAATCGAGCATAACATTATGCCTTACATACTTTACTTTATGATTAATCCTGCAATTGTATTAGATATTTAGAAATTATAAACTACAGCAGATCCTCGATAATCCGAACACCCTATTAAAAATCCATCTTGTATCATACATTTTTAAATTTAATTTCTTTGATGAGTAATAAGAGTAGAATCTAAATTATCCGAACTAATATGCGGACAAAAAATATATAATTTAATATCTTTGCAGGACACATAAGTCCATTTTTATTTTAAAATTTTAAAGTACATAGACAGAAAACTGATTCAAGCTGAAAGACGCAGATTTTAATAATACTTATTTTATGAAAATATATTTGATAAATAATTTAACCAATTTTTTTCTGGACTTAAGAATTTTCCAACAGGGCATTGAAATCTAAAAAATCACATATTTTGGAATTAAGCAGTCTGTAAAGTAAGTAAATATTTTGAAGCTGCCAAATTACACATCCTGGATAATTCGGGTTTTCATCTGCTGATTCCGAGTGAGTATATGAAGCGTATAAAATCAAAAACATCCTTAATCTAGTTGTTTACTAAAAATGTACATATTCATAATCAAATATAACAATTAAGAGAATCTGTTACAACCGATATATATATATAAAAAATGCATGGGAATTTTTTATTTTGAGCGCCTCATTTAAAAAAATAGTTCGGCTTATCGAGGAGCTATTGTATTTAGATATATTAATACCTCTTCAATGAGATTTCGGCGGAATCCACTTTACTCATATTCTCGTTGTGTTCCGAGTGTAAAATCTGTCTAGCAAGATTACTCCGGTCGACTTTATCAAAATCCAATAAGCCGATACGACCGATTCCGGCCGCAGCCAAATAAGCACCGGAAGGACAACCGAGCCCTCCCAATCCCACAATCAACACAGAACTTTGGATTAGTCCTTTACATATTGTCTGCGCATTTCCCAACTGCGACACTAAAAGCTGTCTACTGTATCTTTCCACCGCCCATTCCGGTATTCTATCTTCAATCTAAAATTATTCTTAATAGATTATACATATTTTCAATTTAAAATTGCAACAAGTCCACCTTAAATTCGGAATTTGTTAATTCAATTAGTTCATTTTCTAGCTTGATCAACTCTTTCCGCTTCTTATCAATCAACGCAAGTTTATTCAATACAGCATAAGTCTGCGTACGCGCCATGCCTGAGATCTGTCAAAGTGTCAAACACGCTATATGGCAACATTATCACGCCTGCATACATACTTTTAAAAGCACTTTTCGGCCTCAAACAGACTACACATGCAGCTCTTTTTAAAGATTTTACTCGGTTGAGCAAGAGCCAATTTGAGTACTTGCTTCACTAAATTGCTCCTCTCATATCAATAGCTGATATGACTGATTTTCTCATGACAAAGATGAGAAAGTCTTTTCCTGTACAAACCCGGTTAATCTGCCCATACACGGTGCAATCTCAGTAAGCAATCTAGCAAGCCAGATCGCGTCGCTCCCCAGATTGCACGTGTGTGGCGTGATCGCATGCAATCGCTAGCTGAGCCGGGCGATCTGAGATCGCACCGCCGAAACCCCAGAATCTGGCTTGCAATCGTGTACGTACACACACATATCGCACATGTATTGCGTTTTCGTGTTTATTTTTAATCTATGCATGCACAAAATAATGTAAATAAATGTTCGCTTCACGATATTTTTTGCTAGAATTCATTGACCTGTTCCACGAACAATAATGTTTGTGAAAAGTAAAGACTACCGCAACCAAACAAAATGAACAAATTCATACAATGTGCTGCTCTATAAAATAAATAATGTGTTCTATAGCGCCATCTGGACAGCGCAGATATGTATTTATGCACTTCCAGCTGGCCGCTAACAGTTACCGCGAACGGCTGTAATTCAACATTCTATGTTCATGTTATCTAAACAACGAGCTATCTCTTAACATTTTTTAGAGATTCTTTGATGTGTTAGTGGATTTTTTTATTTCAAATTAATATGAAGGGGAAGAAAATAAAACAGTGTTCAATAAAATTTAAAAAAATATATAATTCATGCAATATATTTTTTCATTAGATTGGGCTGGCCATCCGAAAAGAGCAGGAGAGTGAGTATGGGAAATACTATCCAATAAGTTAGAATACACATCGATATTATCGCTAGAAGTAAGAACGTTTTAATTGACAAGGTTAGAGCAATAAGGGATGCCGTCAAAATAGTAGGGATTAGTTATAAACGTAGATAAAACTAGTAGCACATCGTAGCCTGAAGGTAGACAATGACCACTTTCAGCAGGTTGACTCCTTCGTATATTTAGGAGCATTGATCACTAAGGAGGCTGGAAATAACCAGGACATTCTTGTGAATTATTCTTAATAGAATTACTTGATGCTATTATTTGGGATATAACTTTTACTTTTCTGTATTTGGTCTTGAACTATTGGCTATTTCGATCTTTGAAGTTTTAATAATTTAGTTTGCAGTATAGACTTTTGGATATAAGTGCTATAATATTTGATGTTGGATGAGTGATGGTTGTTTTTGTAGATGTGACTTCATTAACTATTTGTTAATTTTGTTTATGACTTCAACTCTCCTGTCCCTTTCGAAAGCAATAAGTGGTTAATATCATTTTGTATATGGGGGTCCGACGAGATCATTGTATTGTGAAGTATTGCTTTATTTGACCTGGTCTCAATTGAATTTGTTCTCTCATTATCATCAGCTGTCATCTAAAAAAATACAATATATTAGAAATTTACCATAAAGAATTATGACCACCATAATCATCTGCAAGGGGGTCGCTTGCAAAGTTTGATAAATATGTAAAACATTAGACAAAAAATCCCATGGTAGATACATTATTTTGCAAAAGCCTTGAAACTTTTCTACTAAAACTAAGAACAAAATGAATATCTAACAATGACTTAAAATTCAAAGACAATCATTGTTTGAGTTTCACTTATGGCAATTCAGTTAAATATATAAAAATCTCAAATTTGCAAATAGCTTTAAACCAAAGAAATGCTTCATTGGTAACTCATTTAAACAGTTACTGCATTCTCTCAATTTACATTTTATAAGAAAATACTGATTTGAACTTTATAAGGCTTAGCCTTGTGACGAGGGAGAAATTAACTATTCAGTGAAGATTTAAATTAAGATATATTATACAAAATATAAAATACACGCTGTTAAATATAATATTCAGTAACATGCATACATGATAGCTATCACAATTACTTAAGTAAATCATCTGTCGAAATCAAGCAATACAGCTGTCAAACTGACAGTGACAGCTGGAATTCTCAATTTTGACAGATAATTTACTCAAGTAAGAGTGACAGATATCATGTATGCATGTTACTGAATATGACTGACTGACTTTGTCCAATACAACTATGAAAATACCTCAGGAATGATTTGGCCAATGGATTGCTCAGAAACTCTAAACAGATACATTAAACTATTGAAGTATTCTGAACAGGAATGGCCTTTGCTAGTTTCTTAAGGCTCTTGCTTAACCGGGTAAAATGTTTAAAGAGTTGTTTTATCAGAGGTACTGATGATCCTCCCGTTGCTCCTGATATCCTGGTCCTCTTGATTTGAAGCTCTGCATCTTCAAATGAACAATGAGAGCTACAAGGACCATTGAAACTTGATTACACAGAGACTTGACTGAACGCACTATACTTTTTTTTTTGCATCTCTTTCATTCGTATCTCTCTCCGTCTCTGTCAGCAGCAGAAATACACTGTGCGGTTGGACGATGTCAAAACGAATAGAGACTACCTCAACTATTTATGCGTGCAATGTTTAAGACGAAATTTGAATCGATCTATCGGTAAAAAAAATAAACTAAATGTCGCCATACACGGTGCAATCTGGGGAGCGATCTAGCATATCTTGTCGGGCCACCAACGAGCGATGCGATTTATTAGTGTTGCCAGAATATCTAATAATATAATTTGATGGCTACCATATTTAAACATTAAGATGGTGGGGGTAGGACGCTACGATCCGGGTTCTTACTGGTCAAAATCGCTCACGTGACATTTAATTCGACCAATAAGAAGCTTTGGTGGGCTTGTCCACTCTACAAACACGTTGTAGTCATTTTCAGAATGATATTCTATTTTATTTTAGAACATACAAAAACTAATACGTAGACATCATTTTACAACTTCATAATATTGTGAACAAACCAAACTTAGTCCAAGTGGGTGTGGTGAAGTGCTTTGGCGTATTCGAATACTGAAACGACTTCTTTTATAAATTTTTATTTCAACTCTCTAATATTCATGGGAAAAACTATAAGATTGTTTTTTTTTTCACCCTCTTGGACTTTGAGCTTTGCAAATAACCGAATATTAAGTGAAACCAATTCTATTTTCAAAGTGGTCCAAATACAACAAAAGACACTCGCCACATAAAAAGAGTAAATAAATAATAAATTAGGTTGTCAGTATATTTCGCTAATAGTCACGTACTTTGGCGCCGCTATTTATTGGGGACCTGTCAATGGCGGAAAGGATACTTTTGTTTATTTACAAGCTTTTTGTATTTGTGTGTCATCATCATCATCATTCATAATAAACATTCATTTTTAAATATATAAAACATTTAAAATGACGTTTACGAAATTTTCTGTGACGCGATGCAAGTGTTCCATTTTTGAAATTAATAATATTACAATACAAAATAATCAATCTCATGAATAAATATTTCTCCTATAAAAAAATAGTTGATAATAAAATGTATGTATGTATTATTTTTTAATACGTACAACACAGATTTAAAATTTATTACGCAACAGGTAAAAGTTCCATATTTGAAAATTTCGAAGTATGGTTACATTTTATGAATGTTAATATTAAACTTTTTATACGCGCAGAGGCAAACGCACCTTAACGCAAACGGTTGTGATTAGTGGTATCGTAGTATCATAGTTTTGCGGTGTGACCCATTACGGCCTTTGAGTATGTCTGATATTCTAAGCATGTGTAACATTCAAGAAAAAAGGTATAGTGTTTAAAAACTATTATTCATATAGTTACAATATCACAAATCACAGCCATTTGCGGTTAGATTTCCTACGCGTGTGATATTTCCTCTACACATCAAATACTAATTTATCGCAAACGGCTACGATTGGTGTTTTGGTGACATGCTGAGCAAATATAATATTCATAAAAACTATTATTATCATAGTTACTATATTACTAATCACAGCCGTTTGCAGTTAGATCACATCTGCGTGTGTCTGTGTTTACTCTACACATTTATTCATTCAAAGCGGTCAAATATATTATGTATGTATGTATTGTGAAAATACGACGCAATATAATAATAATAATTCCAATTTTAAAAATACAGAAGGACGCGTTCGTTGAAATCCAAAATGGCGGATGCGATTCCGCCATTCGCAGGGCTGTCGGCGCTTTTCAAGTATGTTTTGGTTTGTTGTGCAGTATTTTTTTTGCATAGACCAACGAGGGTGTTTATCATTTATGTGTTTTTTTATTATTAAATAATACCTATTATAATTATTTATCGAGTATTTTACTAACAAATTAACCAGGATCTTGAGTTTAAGACGAGAGTTTATAATAAGTCCACGATATCGTATTAAAAATGATAATTTTACAATTATAACGAGCTTACCTAATAATATGTAATACAATTATAAAGAGCTTTCCATTATGATCATTGGATTGATTATTATGAAATTACTACAAATATTACAGATATAAAGAGTATTGAATATTTCATTAAGCACTCGGATTGATTATTAGAATATTACTGCAAATACAACGGTTATTACGAGCTTTTCTAATAAAATCATGGATGTAACGAGAAGACCATTAAGATCAAGGATTCATTATCAGACCACATCTACAAACAATACGATTATAACGAGCTTTTCTAATAATATCACGACTATAACAAGCAGACCATTAAGATCATGGATTGATTACTACAAATATTACTGTTATAACTAGCATCCCATTAAGATCGTGGATTAATTATAAGACCATACCTACAAAAACCACCGTTATAAGGAGCTTGTCTAATAAAATTACAATTATTATGAGCTTTTTCATAAAGCTCTTGGATTGATTATTATAATATAAAAACAAATGCTACAATTATAACGAGCTTGTCAAATAATATCACGACTATAACGAGTTTCTTTAATACAATCGCAATTATAAATTGCACCGTATTAAGATTATGAATTTATCATTTTAATATTACTACAAATACAACGGTTATTACGAGCTTGTCTTATAATATCACGGATATAACGAGCTTTCCATTAAGATCGTGGATTGATTATAAGACCATTCCTACAAACACCACCGTTATAAGGAGCTTGTCTAATAAAATCACAATTATTATGAGCTTTCATCATAAAGCTCTTGGATTGATTATTAGATATGATATTATATAATTCATCATCATCATAAGCACTCCAGTTCAGTGATGAACCAAGGCTTCCCGCACCAGCATCTTCCACTTAATGCTCCTCCAGTTATTAATTCCTAAACTCCTAACTACCTTATCTTAGCCTAGGTCTACCCTGCCTTCTCTTACCCACAGGCTTGCTGGATAGTATTTCCGATACTATCCTCCTGCTCTTTCCACCCAACCTAATGTTAAAGCCCTAATGAACTGCACTACGTTCACGCTCTTATATAATGAGTAAATCTCATCGTTCCGTCTAATTCTAAATAGTCCCTGTGCCTCCTGAACAGGACCCAAGATCCTCCTCATAAGTAGCCTATCCTCTTCAGTCTTGGTAATAACCCATGTTTCTGCACCGTAGGTTAGTACTGGCCTAATTAGCATCTTGTATAATTCATTATATAATTATGAAATGTAATTAAAAGGAGAGTCACCCTATCAGGTCTGAGCGGCCATATCTATGACTATAATAATAACACTCTTTACACTGCAGCAGGTGGTCATTGAAGCTGCGGCCGTCGCGCGGAGAGGGCGTGTCTTAGTGTTAATAGTGAAGATGATCTCCGAGGAAGAACAAGCCCTGCTCAACCACCGCGTGTCTGTGGTGTCCAGTGACATGGGCGGCTACTTCGTGGGGCAGATCGAGGGCCAGAGGAGGTTCGGCCCTCCCAGCTGGTGGACGGGCGCCGCCCCCCAGGACTCCGAGCTCTATGTCACCGGCCTGCCCAGGGACTACTACGAGCACGAGCTCTTGCCCCTCTTCACGGTCAGCCATTTAATATAATATATATCATTGTCTAACCAGTGTGTATGTGCGGGTCTTTCAACCATCAGTGTTACCAGATGGAAGAATAATATTTCATATAACTACA
The DNA here is from genome assembly GCA_022606485.1 of Agraylea sexmaculata. NCBI lineage: Eukaryota > Metazoa > Arthropoda > Insecta > Trichoptera > Hydroptilidae > Agraylea > Agraylea sexmaculata. Next base: position 13,837 of record JAGTTH010005191.1, on the reverse strand, counting down.
ATTAATACATCTCGAAACGCCTATTTTAATGATAATATTATTAAATTCATATTAGAGATATTTAATAATGCATAATAAATGACAATTATCAAAAAACAGTATTTATCGGGAGACTCGCTTTTTAAATATTGTGTTGAGTGTTGTCATCATATTAAAACCGTATTAAATTATTTCATTTATAATTTATTTTGGAAATTTAAACATCATTCTTCTGAATGAAAAAAATAAAAACTTATTACCGTCCTATTAAAAACCAAGCAGAACATTTAAAAACATTAACAAATTGAAAATTTCAATTAAAATTACCCTAGTACAATATATAATTGTCTAAGGTGTGTGTATGTTATATGTACGGATCCATCAATCAACCATCAGCTGTTCAATCAGCCTCATATTAATGTTACTATATTATTGTATCCAGTGTTGCAACAAACACTATATTATATCGGAAATTAGAAACTCTTCCAAATGTATCAAGTCAATGAACATCACAATATTTATTTATAATTTACTTAAGATGAATGAAAACATAAAGAAATTATTATTAAAATTCTGTGTGCTCTTAGGTCTTTATGGAACTGAGCCATATATTCAAAATAGAATAGAATATTTGGTAGTGAGACTGCATTTATATTTGTTGATTATTGAAGATATGCGAAAGTAGTCTTTAATATGTATGACATCCCGTACACCTTCGTCGCAAATTTCTTAACCATAACGGTTCCTAATGTATGAAACGTCAAAAAATGTTGCTTTTCAATAATTATTTAACATATTAAATGGGACTTTTTCGAAATAGTAAAATAGTCCTATTTGACCGGCAACTAATGTAGATTCATCCATTATCTATAACACGTTTCATGTCTCTGTCAATACAAGGTATTTAATCGTAATCTGTAAAATTTTATATATACAATTCAAATTGTTTGACGCATGAAATGTAGTGTTGCCAGGTGAAAAAAAAATGATTTGAATATTTAATAATAATCCATACATATGTAAAATCTCGAAGTGGGTATTTTAATGATAATATTATTAAATTAATTTCAAAATAATATTTAATAATGCATAATAAATGTTAATTCTCAAAAATCCTTGATCCTTGATCTTAATGGTCTTCTCGTTACATCCATGATTTTATTAGAAAAGCTCGTAATAACCGTTGTATTTGCAGTAATATTCTAATAATCAATCCGAGTGCTTAATGGAATATTCAATACTCTTTATATCCGTAATATTTGTATTAATTTCATAATAATCAATCCAAGATCTTAATGGAATGCTCGTTATAATATTTAAAAAAGGCTTTTAATAAGCGCGGTATTTGTAGTGATTTATCCAATCGATGTGCTCGTTATAAACGTGGTAGGTATTATTAGGGAATGCTCGTTATAAATATAGTATTATTGGACAAGCTCCTTACAACCGTAGTCTTTGTAGTAATATTCTAATGATCAATCCAGTATCTTAATGGAATAATCGTTATATTCTCAATATTCTACCTTCTCCCGCGATTACTAAACACCGCGCCGCCATCTTGGATGCCACCATCTTGGACGCCGCCGCCATCTTGGACGCCGCCATTATGACAAGTTTTATTTATATGAATAAACATGACATTTCTTTGTTCTTTATGGCCTGGTTTCTTCATATAACTATATACTCGTGTTACGTGACAACAGATTATATATATTCCGTTTATTCAAGCCGTGTCAAAGCTAAGGCCGCTGGCACTTGCATGCAATCGACTTGAACCGAAGCATAAATACATAGTGAGAAACTTACAGCCGTATTCACCAACGTGAATAAATGATATCATATTTGGAGGGAATTTGGTTTTTGACTTTTCTCGGCTAAAAGTAATTACTTAATTGACTTACTATAACCACCGATAGATGGCGTTGCTCAAACTCGAAGCCAATAGTATTTATAATATAAAAAAATATTTTTCAAGCGTGTGTCTTATATATTCGTTGATTGTGCCCCTCCGCCCCCCGAATATGAAGCAGAAAATATGATTATAAATGCACGAGGGCCGTCACCAAAGTATTGTCACGTAGACTCTCAGTGGTCACTAGAAATGTGTTGAGTGAGGGAGACACACTTATGCCTTTATCGAATAGGAGAGAAGAGTGCAACAATACACGGGTTTACACGAATTATTTATATGCAATGCGATATCTAATGTTTATATCTATAATTCAACATTAATTTAAATATTAATACATTTTTCTATTAAAACAAATCAACTAGTAATTACATACATATTTCATATATTATATCTCATTCAATGCCATCTTTAAATCTAGATTCTGATTGTGTGAGTTTAAATATAATTTTAATATTAATCTCCACAAATTATATATTGAATTTTCAGGGACTGAACTAAAAAAAATACATACGTTTTAACTATATAATTTATTTCAATTTAATGTTACTGACGAATGTAATCATAACTAAATAAATATTATAAAATCAATTACTTAGGAATAATACATATTTAATAATCTAATTTATTTTAGATCCGTTCAACTACCATTTTCATTAATTTGAATGTTGATTTTGATTTTGGACCAATTAATTTGAATATGGTATGTAATATTGTGAAATCCAATTATTTTGTAACACAATTACTGATTATACGTATTTATATTTTAGGAGATGAAATCAATGGACGCATAAAAAAATAAAAAATAATAGAATGTTAAAGAAAATATAGACTTTTTACGAAAGCAAGTAAAAAGGCTTAAATCCAAACAGATTACAGAATGAAGCTGCGAAAAATTAAGAGCATCATCGGTTATTTTTGGAGCAATCGTTTTCACTAAAAGCATTTGATTTTGTACGAGAAGCTTTTGTTAATGTTTTTCCTCCTCCTTCTACGATTTCAATGTGGTATAAAAATATACATTGCGATCCTGGGTTCACGTCGCAAGCATTTGAAGGTGAAGAGCTCGGGAACTCAATTATATTGTTCACTTATGTTAGTCGAAATGCACATCAGAAATCTTATTGAGAGATCGGGAAATTCTCTATTAGGATATGTGGATTTTGGATTTGGTGAAAGGGTTAATGAGTTAGCGACACAGGTTCTTGTTTGTCTCAATTCATCGCTTCATAGGAGAACAAAAACAAGAAATTGTATTACATTCTCTACGTCTTTTGGAGAAAAGCGGCATAAGAACAGTTTCTGTAACTTTTGATGTGGTAGCAACAAACTTAAGTATGGTAAAGGATATGGAAACAATATTGTGCCTTATTTTATTTTTAGTGAGAGAAAAGTTGTAGTATTCTCTTGCCATATGATTAAATTAATTAGAAATTTTCTGGGCTCCCAAAAGGTTTGTCCATACAAATTTGAATGGTGCGATGATAGCATGGAAATTTGTAGAATGCTTACACAATCTATAAGAAGATTAAGAGCTCCATTTTGCAAAAACAAATTGCGAAAGTACTGGCAAAAAAATAAGATTCGTTTACCTACACAGGTATTTAGTGATTCTGTAGCTGATTGTGCTACTAACTTGAAGATACCGCAGTTTTATTAGCTGTTCGATATCTTTAATTCAAGAAATATTAAAACTTACGACCGTCAACCATAAAAATTGCCAAGAGTACAGAGAATTTTTAGAAAGATCTCCGATTTTTTGAAATTGATGTATGTTATGAATGATGAATGATGAGGGCCGGGAAAAATAATTAAAAAATATCAAATCATTATTTTTTATTTTATCGAGAATGAAAGTTTTTGGCTAAATTTGACCTCCATGCAGTAAGGCGGAAAAATTCCGCACACATATTATTTAATTCTATACAAATCCACAAAAAAATACCTATAAGTAATTGAGAATATTTTTAGGGATATAAGGTGTCGCAAAAATATTACAAAATAAAAAAAAACAATATTTTATATCAAAAAGCGATATTAAGCGATGCCGAAAAAGCGCGTTTGGATGTGTTTTCAACCTCAAATATAATGACGATAAATAGCTCAAAACCAACCAAATAACTACGAATTATGTTTTAATTAGATTCAATTTTAATTTTCTATTAATAGTTTTGTTGTAAATCTAATGATTTTTGAGAAAAGAGCTTCGAAAGTAGACAAATTTCGATACCCTCGCCCGTTATACTTTGACCGGCTCTAATTATTAGAATCATTAGAAAGACACTCAAATTTGCAATATGATACAATATTCAGTTTATAAAAAAGTATACTTGAAATGTATTTTAAATTGCGTTAAAGCTTTTGGCCAAATTTGACCCCTCCATGCGGTAAGGGGTTAAATTCAACAATTAATTATTTTAAAAATATGCTGGCATTTAATGGTCTAAATATCTTGGATTTATAATTTGTATGGAAAGCCTAAAAGTGTAGATGGGGGAATTAATCGATAATTTTTCTCTCGACTTTTTATGCCTCTATAAATTTAGCCAATAACCACTTATCAGCTCGAAACAATAATAGGAGGATATAGTCTTATGATACAAGTGATCCCGATCTAATATTAGATACAGATTTTGTTGAAAATCATTGTCTTTTTTCTATTATTGAATACATATGGAGAAAAATCAAGTTCATCTCTGATTTATGTCAAAGATCAAGGTGGTTTGATTTACCTTTGAATGGAGGTTGTAAATATTTGTAAGAAAACAGAATCTGTATGTATTCTGCTCTTGCAAACAATAATATTAGAGAATATTTATTACTGAAAGTGCTAATAGAGTCAAATAGGACTCATATTCGAGCGATTGCACAAAAATATATCGATATTATAATTAATTACATATTAAAAATATTACATCAAAGCAAAATGATAAATTAGTTCGCAATACATTTACAAGATTAATTTTATTCAACAATCAATGACATTTATTATAAATTTAGTGGTACTTTTGATAAGATATATATATTTTTTTAATTGTTGGATTGTTTATTGATATTATATTTTATATGTAAATATTTTGTGAGTTTATTTATTTACCATAAAATTGTTAAAATATAAAATTTATTTAAATACATAAATAATATAAACATACACCAATCTTTCAATTGCAAATCAGTAATAAATTTTCATACAAGACGATAAAATATAAAAATCCGATAAAATAAAAAGTATTATTGTCGACTTATATGTGATGATATGAATGTAAAAGGGGTTATTCAGATTGTGGATTGTGTTAATCCTGTGTTGATACGGAACGCCACTGGGGCGGCGGTAGAGTGCGGTAGACGGTGGCGCGGGGAGAATATGTACAAGGAGCGTGGATACATCTATGTATTTATATATTTATGGTGAGGAAAGATACCTCTTTTAATTAGATTTTTATGATTTCAGAAAGCCGGTCCCATTTACCAAGTGCGCCTGTTGATGGATTTCTCCGGAAGAACCCGAGGAACCGCCTACATCACCTACTGTGACAAAGAATCCGCCAGTAGAGCTCTGGAATTGCACGGCACCGTATTGAGGAACGGGTATGTTATTTACGATGAAATACGTCCGGCATACAACTAATAAAATACTCGTTTCAGGTTAAATATGATATCCGTTCGTCGTTCGTACGACCACAAGTGTCTTTTCGTCGGTGGACTTCCTCCGAATTGCAGCAGTTTGAATCTGGAGTCTGCGATTGAGTCGATTACGGACAAGAAAATATATGAATTAAATATCCATCGCAGATCCAAAGCCCACAGTAAAGATTACGCACTCGTCCACTTTGAAACTCACGGCGATGCCATTTACGCCAGAAAAGTGTTGCAAAAATTACAGCCATTCATCAACGGAATGCCAATTAAAGTAGATTGGGCAGACTTCAACCCGCTTTCAATCAAAACGGACGCCGATAGCACCGTGAGTGTACTTTATTCACAATTTGGATCACCAACCACATTTTGGTGTTATTTTTTAATTCATTCCGATTAAGAAATATATAAATGTGTAAAGGTTATATTGAAAATTGGCTGTATTCATTATAATAGGGTAATGAGTGTGCGTGCGGTGCGTATACAAATAGAGCTAGTGCACACCAATACTATCAAGCTCTATTGATGACTCATTTTACAACATCAACATCAATTTACAATATTTTATATTAATTTGCATCGAGCACATCATATATTTGTATAGTAATTATAAATACTAAGAAATACGCAGAGCCGAATTAGGGTTTATTTATTTTATTTGTAGAGTAAATGTCAAACTTAAGCAAAGTTTTTAAAAAAAATCTAGGGACGGGCAAACCTGTAGAGAAATTTCCAAGGGGGCCAAATATTATTAGGATTTTTTGGTATATTATTTTTTTAATTTATCAATTCACTTGCCTTCTCCTTGGATTGATAAATTAAAAAAAAATTCCATGATATATTTTTTTGCACCTTCCCTAGAAATTTTTCTGCAGGCGCCGTTTATGGTAAATTAGTTTGTCTCTGCTTGTTTTATTCCATGAATGTGTAAAGTGCTTGTAAACTTTTTAGGGTTGAATTTTATTGGTCTAACACAGTACACATTCTTGGAACAAACCATAAAATTTTACATTTACTCTACAAAACTATTACGACTCGAAAGTCTTATAATTAAAATGTTCTTTTTTAAAGTCTGTATCGGAGCTGTTGTTATTTTTAAATAAATTATTATTTGCGGTTTTCAGGATACGTCTCTATTTTTCCGCAATCTGACTTATAACACCACCGAGCAAATGCTTCGGGATATAATAAATAAAATAATATATCCCAAAAAATTGTTGGAAATCAACAAAGTCAACCACCACGCCACCGTTAATTTCGAATCCCACGCGTTGGCAAAGGCAGTATTGGTCGGGCTTAAATGCGCTTGGATCGACAACCAAGAAGTCGAGGTTACCTGGAACAGACCTTATCACTCCCGCCGACCCAAAATTCGTAAGAGTCCCACCCAAACGAAGAAACTCGTTAAGAAAACGGTCAGCTATTTTTTACAACACATAATAATACATAAAATACGCATCATTACATTTAAATTACTTGATTTCAGCCACTCTATGAAGAAGAAAACCTGACCATGTTGTATGAAACCGCAGACGGGGATTTCCGAGTGGATTGTTCGTATTCCAACGCAAAGACGTTCAACATCGGAAACCGGCCTCTTCAGATTTATCACAGCATCGACGCCAACTATTTGGACAATGGACAAAATATCTACTAAATAATCAATCTCCGTGCAGTGGTCACATTAATTAATATCATTACACACACTCCATTAAATCCCGCAATAACCGATCAATTCTTTTTTAACACATATTATTTTTTTAAACAAAAATCACAATTCTCATTTTATTTACATTTTAACAATTACTAATAATCCGAATGTGACTACTGACATATTTTATATTTTATCTTTTTTTAAAATAGTTATTTAGATGTATTATAAATAGGCACAGTTATACAATAATAATTTTTTTATCATATTTGAATTTATTATTTTTCCCCATTGTGAATTTTATTAATATTGCAATAATTGATTATTTCAATTCGACAGGGATTTGAATCCATCATCAAAGTTAATTGAAATTAAAATATTTAAAAGATGATGAAATGTTTACGGCAATAATTATACCACTGATTAAGATAATTAGTGTTGCCTCTGTCAGACTCATCTGCTTGGTCCGCCATATTGATATTTATACATCCAGTTACACTCAGTACTCTTTTTATGCAGTTTTTATTTCGAGAAACATTTTGCGCGAGATATGCGATTGTAATTTAAAAAAATTGTAAATTATAAATTCCAATATGAAGAAAAAAAACAATAGCATAAATGAGATTCGAATCCAAACAATTCGGTTTTTATTTAAAAAAAATCATTTTTCTGATAAACTTGTCTATGATTGTTAACGTTTTTATAAAAATATGAATAAAAATTTCCGAAAGAATATGGCAATTATTTTTCAACAATTTGATGCGATTTTCCGTATATTAATTTAGTTTTATGTGGTTTTAAAAAATGAATGAACGTATCTACCGCATAAAAAGAGAACCGAGTGTATATTATCTTATGTAAATAATTGTATTATAAAAACAATGTGGCGATATTGATTTAATTTATTTATGTTGTTACATTTTGGTTTGCTTCGGGATGTTTGGCTTGTATATGTTTCTTGAGTTGACTTTTTGATATTGTGGAATACTCGCAAAAATCACAAACGGCTGGTTTTGTGCCTCCGTGTATGAATTTGTGCCTTTTAAGTGCGCATAGTTTTCGGCTGGCGTAATCGCACTGATCGCATTTGAAAGGTTTTTCTCCGGTGTGTATCATTCGGTGGGTTTTCATATTTTGAGGTAAGGCGCAGGTGAAGTCGCAAAATTCACATCCGTGAGGTTTTTCACCGGTGTGTGTGAGCATATGTTTTTTCAGACGGCCCGACGAGCGACCGGCGTAATCGCAGACCGTACATTTGTAAGGTCTTTCTCCCGTGTGACTCAACTTATGCTGCTGGAGAGTATCAAAAAGCGAGCACCGATAACTACAGAGATCGCAGGCGAACGGCTTCTCCCCAGTGTGAGTCATTTTATGTTTCTTCAGACCGGTGACACTTACGAATGAAAAATTGCAAACATCACAATGATACGGCTTTTCTCCCGTGTGTCGCAACTTGTGTGTCCTTATATTTGTTATGTGCGGTGTTGTATAATCACAAATATCGCATGCGTATTTCTGATTCTTCTTCTGTATTTTTATATTTTTAACATCATCGGCGTTTTTAATATTAATCTCCACACTTGTTTCAGTATTTTCTGCGATTTTAATATCCACATTTGGAATGTCTTCGTCATGTTTTTCAATTTTAATTTCCACATTTTCTTCGGTGATTGAATTATTATCATCTGCATTATCCGAAGATTCTTGAATTGGAGGATGTTTGGATTGAATGTGTGTCCGAAGTCGAACCTTTGATGTTGTGGAATAATCGCATAAATTGCAGGTGATTGGTTTTTGGCCGCCGTGGACGTATTTGTGTATTTTTAGCGCGTCTTGTTTTCGGCTGGCGTAATCGCACTGGTCGCATTTGTAGGGTTTTTCGCCGGTGTGTATCATTCGGTGGAATTTCATAACTTTAGCTGTGCCGGATGTGAAGTCGCAGAACTCGCAAGCGTAGGGTTTTTCCATGGTGTGGGTTATCATGTGTTTGGCTAAACTGCTTGACGTGCGGCCGGCATACTTACAAACGAGGCATTTGTACGGTTTTTCCCCCGTATGACTTAATTTATGCTGCCGGAGAGTATCTGACAATGCGCACCGATAACTACAAACATCACAAGCGTACGGTTTCTCACCTGTATGAGTCATCATATGTTTTCTTAGACTAGTCTTTTGCACACAGGAATAACTACAAACCTCACAATGAAATGGTTTTTCTCCCGTATGCCTCAACTTGTGACTTTTCATATGCGGTACATGCGTCGTTGTATAATCACAAACATCGCAAGCATACTCTTTAGTATTTTTATCTACATTTTCATTAGATTCATTCTCCACTTTTATCACTATATTATCTTGAACGGCATCTTCATCATCAAATCTTTCAATTTTAATCTCTTCAACTGTGACAGCTTCAAAATTTTCCATATTATCATCATCATCATCATCAGCTCTCTCAATTTTTATTTCTTCAACAGTGAAAATCCTATCAGCCATTGTGTATATTATTTGAATTTCCCAATTGCACAAATGTCATTAAATTGACAGTTGTATATTTTTGACGCTTTTCTAGTATTGCCATGCAAAATATTTAAATACATACATGAAATCAATATTGTTTATATTTTTATTACTCAATTGAATTGGTTTGTGAAAAGGATGGAGCTATATACAGAATACTACAATATTCGTTTGACTTTGGCACATTTAAAATACATTGAAATTTTGGACGATTTATTAAAAAAACAAATTGATTACAATTAAAAATATATTAGTGGAATATGCCGATTTTATTTTAGATTAAATGGTCATCATAATGTAGATTGTTTCGATGCTGCTTTCTTCAAGATGTAAAAGTTTTCCATAGGGTGTTTGGTTTGCATGTGTTTCCGAAGTACATCTCGAGTTATCGTAGAGTAGTCGCACAAATCGCAAGTGACTGGTTTTCGGCCGCCGTGAATGTATTTGTGCTTTCTTAGTCCACCTACGGATCGGCTGGCGTAAGCACATTGATCGCATTTGTAGGGTTTTTCTCCGGTGTGTATCATTCGGTGGGTTTTCATATGTTGAACTGCCGTGCAGGTGAAATCACAAAACTCGCAAGCGTAAGGCTTTTCTCCGGTGTGCGTCAGCATGTGTTTAGTCAGACTGCTTGATGTACGACCAGCGTAATCACAAATTGTGCATTTGTGAGGTCTTTCCCCCGTGTGGGTCAATTTATGCAGCTGCAGACCATTCGACCGGGCACTCCGATAACTACAAAGATCACAAGCGTACGGTTTCATTCCCGTATGGGCCGTCATATGTTTTTTAAGACTTGATTTTTGCACACAAGCATATTTGCAAATATCGCACTGAAACGGTTTCTCTCCCGTGTGTCTTAATTTATGATTTTTCATAGTTGTTATATGCGTCGTTGAATAATCACAAACATCACACGCATACTTTTTAGGCTTTAAATCTGATTTACTCTTCACATTTTCAATGATTTCCACTTCCAAACTTCCCTCAGCAATCGGATTATAATCTTCAACACTCTCCGTTTTAATATCTACATTTTCTTCTTTAATTGAAATATCAATCTCAAATTTTTCCACTTTAATCTCCGGATTATTTTCTGTGTTTGGAATATTAATGTCAGAAGATTCTTGTACAGTCTGATTAGTAGTAAATTCAGGGTGTTTGGTTTTCATATGTTTCCGAAGTACATCTCGAGTTATCGTTGAATAATCACACAAATTGCAAATGGCTGGTTTTTGGCCGCCGTGTACGAATTTATGCTTTCTCAGTCCGCCCACCGATCGGCTGGCATAAGCGCACTGATCGCATTTAAAAGGTTTTTCTCCGGTGTGTATCAATCGATGACTTTTCATTTGTTGAGCTGCCGAGCTGGTGAAGTCGCAAAACTCGCAAGCGTATGGTTTTTCTCCGGTGTGCGTCAGCATGTGTTTAGACAAACTGCTTGAAGTGCGGCCGGCGTAATCACAAACTGTACATTTGTGAGGTCTTTCCCCCGTGTGGGTCAATTTATGCAACAAAAGACCGTGCGATCTGGCACTTCGATAACTACAAAGATCACAAGCGTACGGTTTATTCCCCGTATGGGTCATCATATGTTTTTTCAGACTTGACTTCTGCGCACAAGCATGATTACAAACCTCGCATTGGAATGGTCTTTCTCCGGTGTGTCTTAGTTTATGATTTTTTATATTCGTCATATGTGTCGTTGTATAATCACAAAAATCACAAGCATACCGTTGATTCTTCTTTTGCAAACTGTCACCAGACTTATCCTTGAAATTGTTAATAAACTCCACGCTAACTTCTGTATTCGAAACGTATTCTTCAGCAGTTGAATCATCATCAACCTCTGTTTTAACCTTTAAAGTTTCTTCAGTAGTTGAACTCTCAATTTTAATCTCTCGAACAGCCGATAAATGTTCTTCTCGATCAACCATTTTGAAATTTATTCAGAATAAATTAATAAATTCACAATTAAACAAATGTCATTATCTGACAGATGTACTTTATCTCAGCATTGCCATGAATTGTCAAATATTTTTAATTGATTTTAATTTTAACAAAAGGATATTAATAGATGTGTATTCTTTCCTGTTTTTTTATTTTATTAGTGTATTGACTGTTTAGTGGGTATTTATGAATATGTTTAGTGATAATAATATTGCGTATGGCAAGTATTGGTGTTAGTGTCACAGTGACATGAGTTCTGATCGCGAGGTTCTCCGTGTAGTATGGCATGGCCGTATTCCCTGTCGCCTGTCGTTGTCTTCCTCAGAGGAGCTTCACTCGAGTCCTCCTCATTACTTGTTGTTGCCTCGCCTCTCGTACTTCCCTCTGGTCACAGACAAGGTAACTCCAACAACACAACACAATATTTTCTAACATTAAACACGGGGATTGTTGCAGGTGAAGAAGCACTTCATGCGCCACATCAGCCAGGAGAAGTGTGACAATGAGATGTGGTTAGATTATAATGGATTGCCTCTGAAGTGGCATTATCCCATAGGACTCTTGTATGATTTACTTTGCGGTGGAGATCCACAACTTCCATGGTGTCTCACCGTGCATTTCGATAACTTCCCCGAAGACACTATCATCAGATGTCCCAATAAGTATGACTCCGAGTATACATTATTAAATGCTGGATTTATTCGGGTGACCAATCGTTCTCCTTTTTATTTTCTATCAGCACACCTTTAAAAAGCATTTGTATGAAAATTAATCCCTAAAACAATTTTAATAGTTTGTCCTCCTTTTTTTATGCAAAAAATTAGTCACCTTTAATATACTTAAATAATAATATTTGGAATAAAAATGGACGATTGGCACTTTTGGCACATTACCGCCGATAAAAAGGCCGGACAACTCAATGTATAAATATCAATATGGCGGAACATGCAGATAAATCTGACAGGCAACACTGTTTGTCTCAATCAGACTCGTCTATTTGATATTTATCAGTATTGCTGTAAACATTTCATCATCTTTTAAATATATTTTACTTCTTGGAACTAACATGTGGATGATAAATACATATAAAGATGGCGGTCCAAGTCCGTCGAGTCTGAGTGAGACAATCGGTGTAGCCTCTTTCAAAGTCATCTGCTCGGTCCGTGATTTTGATATTTATCATCGACTTGTCCGTCCTAATATCGGTGGTTTTGCATAAAAATTAGACTATTACGATAAAACCAATACTTCTTAAATTACATAAATAAAGAGATAAACTAATTTCCATTATACTAAATAGGAATTATTTAAAAAAAGTATGATAATAAAGATGGATTTTGTATGAGTTTGAAACCTTTGTTAACAATACTGTATTTAATATTTATTACTCCGTGAATATGTATTTAAATAAATCTTCAAAATGTATGTACAATAGAGTCACGATAATCCGAACATAGAAAATTAGACCGGGTTTAAATCTGGCATTTTGAATATTTATAAATAAATACAATATTATAATGAATTTGTAGAGAGGTTGTCGAGTCTCACTTTATGTCGAGTATTAAAGAAGCGGACGTGTTAAAGCACAGAGGACAAGTTATATCGGGAATGCAGAAAAAAGACCACAACCAACTTTGGTTAGGCTTACAAAACGGTAATTAAAAACTAATAACGGCGGTGATTAATAATTTTATTAACATTGATCATTTTTTTAAAGACAAATTCGATCAATTTTGGGCGGTGAATAAACGACTGATGGAGCCGACGGGCGATCAAGACACTTTCCGCTATATACCTGTTAGAATATATTCCGAAGAAGCCGGCGGGCTGATGCTCCAGAGACTAGTGAAGCCAAATACTCCGTCCGGACTAAGAGCGACTTTGGCTGATATGTTATCTGATTTCTACCCCGACAAAACAGAAGGTTTATACTTGCGAAATATTAAAATGCGAGTATTATAAGTGTATTTTTTTTTTTAGTTCGAATAACGACCCACGGGATTATAGTCCCACCGGACACTCCCCTTCAATGGATGTCGGAGCATCTCAGCTATCCCGATAACTTCCTCCACTTGTGTGTCTGTTAATCTATTTGCACAAACAACTGACTGATTTTAAGAAGATCGCAGTATCGGATGCTTTTCATTGTGATTTAGAAATTTAGTACCGCCGCCGTTGGTCTCGTACATCAC